>OY979725.1:13794582-13900795 GCA_963855995.1 Muricea muricata
CAAAGGAGCTACCAAGTAAGATCTAAAGAATTGCAATCAACTATACTTTATTTGAATTACGTCTTATTGATCGAGTGTTGCTACAGGAGGAAACCTAAACTAAACTAACTTTATTTACACTGGATAGTTCTATCAGTTCTAAACTGTTCTTCCTAAAGGTCCAGTATGGATCATCTCTTAGCGATCCAGTGTTACTACAGATGGAAACCCAAACTAAACTAACTTTATTTATACTGAATAGCTCTATCAGTTCTAAGCTGTTCTTCCCAGACATCCAGTAAGGATCATTTCTTATTGATCCAGTGTAACCACAGGAGGAAACCTAAACTAAACTAATTTATTCATACTGAATAGCTCTGTCAGTTCTAAACTGTTCCTCCCGGTGGTCCAGTAAGCGTCATCTGTTAGTGACCCAATGTTGTGTGTTTTGTAGACTCAGCGCTGGCGAAGTGAAGCCTTACAACAATCGTCCTATTCTGATTTTCTTTGCTCTCGTTAACAAACTCCAGCACATGTTGAAGGTAATATACCGCTCATTCATTTACTTGTTATCTCATTTGTTGAAGTGACTTTGATCTTTTTTGCCCTTCAATATTTCAAAAAATGAGAATGTTATCAAAAAATTAACAAGAGATGTTACGGTTATCTTAAAAGTTCTTATCAATAAGGCGGTAAAAAAATATATTGCCGTTTCCCTTTAAGCATTCTTTTCTCAGTTTCTTTGTCTCCTCATCAGTTGCATTTGTCTTCATATTTGCTGCAAGGTTAACTATTCCTTGAGTGACTAAAGTGGCAGTGATGACGTGACGATTCTTCATCCCAATCTTAGCATGGAGTAAAGAAACCAAGAACGATGATTTCAGCGAATTTCTCTGATCCGTTTTAATCATCTTCGGCAGACTGAAAAGCCTTTCAACGGACACATTTGAAAACGGCAAAGAGGCTAGAGTGCTGACAAAACGGATCAAATCTTGGTACTTTCATTCACCTGACGGAGTCTTTGCATCCCGTATATTCAACCAATACTCACTCCACTGAAGCTCGGGTTTGGCATTATCCTCAAATACATGTGATCTCCATTGCATGTCAAGCCTGCGGAGATCCACGTCATCCTTAAGATACTGTAGCTTTTGAAAAATAGCTCCTAGTGAACGAGGAATTAGCGCAGCGGCATTAGATGGCAGAAGGCGCCGGACTAAACATGAATTGGATCAGCTATGTCAAATCGAGCCTGGATTTGAAGGATACTCTCAACCAGAAAGCTCTTACAGTCGACGGAAAACTTATCCACATCTTCTTTCTTTTCTTCAGCCTCAATTTCATAGAGGGTTGCTGTAGCCGCAAGCCCAGGGTACGTCTTGCATAATGGCACATGATGTTGTACGTCATTCGGGTTGAAGGTCTGCAGTTTGGTGGACTTAACGACTTCGATTTTCATGAAATCGCTGGCAATGGATTTGATAAGGCTTTCCACTGTCGGCTTAAGCATATGGAGGAGGGGGCGTTCATCTGAAACAGCCGATTAAATTCATTTAGACGTTTAAGTTGGTAGCTAAGGAACTGTAAGTACATCTGAATAAATCGATTCTGCAATGATGCAAGAATTAGTGCTTCGTACTGTTCGAGCAGTCGGTTAATGCACTCCTGCAAAGAGAGCCAACGTGTCTGGGTGGGTGATAAAAACTTGTGGGGTTCAACATCATAGAAGGTTTGGAATTCTCTGTACACATCCTGGCGCTTCAAAGATCGATGGAAATGAGCATAAACATCTCTGCACAAATCCTCTACACTTTTCGGTAACTTTAACGCAGTATAAGACGACACGAACATTTCACAATTTGAACATGGGGGAGTTCCGAAATAAAATTATACTTCCCAAACATCACGTTTGTTGTATCAGAGGAGTAACCAACAATATTGGCCATTGGGATATTCAATTCATTAAAAACTTTGCTTAATTTTGGCATAGAACCCAGCAGCAGTACCATTCTCTGTTTCCACCATATCCACCAACAAATATTGGACTTCAAATTTCTCAACATAAAAAAAAGTAGCAACAATAGCCAGTTGTTTTTTAACGCTTTTGTCCGTTGCCTCATCTATTATGATTCCAAATGTTCTCGATTGTAATAATAACACCATTTGCTTTAGGTAATCAAAACCGGGTAACCAAAAACTTGGCAAATGATGTTTGTAGCTTTCTGTTTTCCAAGTGTGAGACGACTAAGAGCTGCATCATTTGGACGGAGAGAGCGGATTAATGTCACCATACTTTCGGAGAGGGATAGTGGAAGGTTATGCTCAGCAATAAAAGCACACAATTTCACTTCCATTGTTCTACGTACGTTGACATACCAGTCGGTCGATTGAATGCGTTTTACCAACTCTCGATAATTTAACATTTCCTAGATGTTTCTAGCTTTCCGCATGTCGTTTCAGAGATGTTTTCGCGCAAGTAAGCCCACACGTGAGAACCTTGCAAAAAGGCTTCGATTTTCCATCTGGCGCTAGTCTTTTAAGCCAGTCTAAGCCAGGATTTGAACTCCGTAATCTGAAGCCAATTATCGTTAAACGACTGGATGCGTGGAGGACACTTTTTGGATGTTGACGGCCTTGATACAACATGACTATCGCAAGTATCATCATCTGAATCTGACATAAAGGTCATGAGATCATCCTGTGGCTAATCCATTATTTATATTACTTTTTGTTAAAACATGTATGTCCCAAATCCGAACAAAAAGGTCAATGACAACCCGTGATGTAGTTGAACTTCGTGACTACAGCACAAATTTCTTGAAACTAAACACTAAAAACTTTAAACTAATGCTAAAAAAGAAACTTTACAACCGTAAAAATCGCTTTTATTTTGAATTTTTGAATTTCCTTCAAAATGCCTGCAAATTCCCTTTAAAATGCCTTCAACTTCAAACTTCAGTTTGCCAAAAATTCCTGAAAAAGGGAAAAATCATTCAAAGTGGAAGCGCTGGAAATATGCTAATTTTGTACGTGAGGTGACGATGTTGAACAAAGGAAAACGAAGTGCCGAAGTATGTTCGAGGTGTTCTTCTTTGTTGTTCTCGCATCGTGGAGGCTGAATGATTATAGAAAAAATGTCGATTAATTTCTCTGCGATTGTGGCTAAAAAAGGTAAGCAGGATTTGTAGTTTTGTTTTGGTATGGAGGATTTTTATATTTGTTAGATATTTACATTTATTTTGGTATTTATTTAGAGTTATATGGGTTATTCAGCATCAAGCAAAGGCGTACAAACTTATGATCGATTTACCAAGTTGATTTATTGGTATGTATACACATGGTTGAAGTATAATAGTGTTGAAAATAATTAGTTGGGCATATTTTGAATAAGAATGGGACGAAATGAAGAAGGATTCGCGACGGATGGTTGAAATACAAGACGGATTGAAAAACATAAAAACATTTTGAGCTTATGGACATAAAACGGCAGAGGGAGGGGATGTATATCACAAATGGTTTCGATAGGGTGAAATAGCCTGTTTTAAGTTTATTTTATAGTCGCATGTTATTTAGTCGTGCCCAAATCATTGACATGGGGTAGAAAATTGTTTATTATATAAAAATAATAAAACGGCTGCAAAAATTTATTGATCTGATCGGCTTCCTAAGATTTGTTGCTTCTCCACACCCAAGATCTTGGCGAAAAATGACATACTCATCATACACCTACACGTCTGGGATGTGAGTCACTAGAGCAGGCAAATTGCAATGTACAGAGGAATGAAGCGAGATGACATGGGATTGAAATTTAGCATCGTATTATTTGGATGCATGTAACCAGATTACAAAGCTCGCTGTGCATGAAGATGATCTTCCCTGTGCACTTTTGTACATGTCTGCAGAAAATATATAAGATACATCATACATATTATCTAGGTAATAGTTTGCAATAAACTGGCCCTATGGCCTTACCATAATAAGCCTGAAATGGGACGAGGGCGCTAGATACTTGTAAAATTATCGTTCGCTAAAGATTCGAAGATTCGACACCATCTTGGATTCTTTTATTTGGGTACGATACGATAATTCAATTTAGCTCTCCCCAAAGGGTCTTTTCAGACCAAATACAATACTATTTATAAATATATTAAATAAGCTAAATCTATGGCTATAGTATTATAAAGTTAATGTGAAGTTAATGGGATCACGCATGCTAGGTATATGTCAGCAATCTAGGTTGCCTATATCTATGGTAGTAAACACTGCCGTGTTCAGGTGGTGGGTCGATCAAAACTAAGGTTTAACATACCCCCCCTTCCCCAATCATTGGGGCGTTTGCAATTCCTGATGTTCCCAAGGGGCGGGCATTTGTTGTTGGGAAAATTTAATGTGGTGGGGCATTTAATTCCACATGTGAGGGGGACGGGGATTTGACCATCTTGCTGTAAAGATTTGGTTGACCCAACATGAAATCTTTTGAACCTACACTCGTTTTCTGCTGGCAAAGGAAACTGCAATGTACATATTTCCTGTTACAAGTTTTCTTGTTATAAAAATTTGTTTAGAATTAAAGGTATCTATATATTAAAGTTGTAGCCCTTTTAAAAACTAGTCCAATTTTTCTTAAAAATCTCACTTCATGAGCAATATCAAAACTGCTGGTAGCTAGGATATCTAATTCAACCTTCAAATGATATGGACAGTGGGGCATTTGACCACCAGTTTGTCATGGAATGTAGGGCATTTCAATGCTGATTTTTGATTATGGGTGGGGGATGCGATCAAGACAAAATCCTAAAAGTCAAATGCCCAGGTATATGCTCGAAGAGGGGTTTACACCTTTGTTTTGATCACTGCATTCCAGCTGCTATATTGTTAGTCTGTTATGTTAGACATAACATGAAGATTTTGCTCAGTTAGTACATTTCAGTTTAGTTTTTTTACGACCCAACCTTCCTTTTAAATTGCATCATTTCTTTTAGTATATGCTGGATGCGCAAGTATGAATTATATGCAACAATGGCATGTCATAGGATCAGGATGCGTTCATGGTATGATTTCAAAAATGCAAATAGCTGTGTTAGTATATTTTTTGTTGTGACCCAAAATGCATAAGTTTAGGGATTACATATATATATTAGGCATATGCATGGACTTGTAAACGTGGGGATTGATTAGGTGTACATGATATCAGGCATGTTGTGCATGGAAAAAACAAGTACAGGGATTGATTAGGTGTATATGATATGAGGGTAGGTATATCAGAGATGGGTGCATAAGTTAGGCATGCATACCAACACACACACACTGGCATGCATGGACATGTTAGGTAAGAAGGATTTGTAGCTTTGTTTTGGTATTTACATTTATTTTGGTATTTATTTAGAGTTATATCGGTTATTCAGCAAGAATCAAAGTCGCCCAAACTTATCATTGATTTATCGAGCTGATTTATTGGTATGTATACACATGGTTGAAATATAATAGTGTTAAAAATAATTAGTTGGGTATATTTTGAATAAGAATGGGAGGAAATGAAGAAGGATTTGCAAAGGATGGTTGAAACACAAGACGGATTGAAAAACATAAAAAAATTGATCTTATGGTCATAAAACAGCAGAGGGAGGGGATGTATATCACAAATGGTTTTGATATCGTGAAATAGCGTGGTTTAAGTTTATTTTATGGTTGCGTGTTATTAAGGTGTGCCCATATCATTGACAAGGGGTAGAAAATTGTTTATTATATAAAAATAATAAAATGGCCACAAAAATTTATTGATCTCGCTGGCTTCCTGTGCATTGATGTGAGCCAGACTGCAGAGTATGTCAACAGTGGCACTCCCAAAGGTCTAATTTTAATATTTTTAACACATATTTTGTTACTTTTGCCCCTTAACTCAATCAGGATCTGTGCTTGGCAACGGTTTTGTGCACCTGCACCTAAGATTTGTGCCTTCTCCGCACCCGAGATCTCCGCGAAAATTGCCATACTCTGCAGTCTGGGTGGTGAGTCACTTTGAGCAGGCAAATTGCAATGTATGGAGGAAGGAAGATGACATGGGATTGAAATGTAGCATCGTAGTATTTGAATGCATGTAACCAGATTACAAAGCTTGCTGTGCATGGAGATGATCTTCCCTGTACACTTATGTACGTGTCCGCACCAATATATAAGATACATACCGGACTGCATTCTGTGCACTCAACGCCGAAGATGTCGAGCGTGGATTAAGCAAAACGCAATTGCAAATATAGTAAATATTGATGTATCTTCGGCGTGCAATTTATATGGAATGCACTCTGGGATGCATACTATCTAGGTAAAAGTTTGCAAGAAAATGGCCCTATGGCCTTACCATAATCATCCCCATAATTTATTGTATACAATAGCATCACTGGGTTACAGTGTGTGGATCTTGTTTGATATGTTGTAAACATAGATATAGGAGACCTAGATTGCTGACATCTACCTGGCGCGCGTGACCCCAAATGGAAGAACCCATTTTTAGTCGGGCTTTTTTTTAGTCGTTTAACTGCTGCAAATCACCTTCAACTGGACTTTTTTGAAAATAAATTGCTACTGCGAAGGTTTTGAACCAGAAATGGGATGAGGGGGCTAAACTAAAAATTGGAAGGAGTGGACGTTTGGACATTTACTACAAGAACATACTAAACAACCAATTGTCTACTCCAGAAATACTCCAGTCGAACATGACTCGCAGCAGTTAAACCATAAAAAAAGCTCAAAAACCTGTTTTTTGTAATACAATTCCTATAGTTTTTGCCTGGTTGCAATGCCATCTTGGATTCTTCTGTTTGGAATCACGTGCGCTACGTATATGTCAGCATTCTAGGTCTCCTATATCTATGGTTGTAAACACTGCTGTGTTCAGATTATGGGCTGATCAAAACGAAGGTGTAACATCCCCCCCCTCCCCATCATTGGGGCATTTGCCGTTCCTGATGTTCCCAAGGGGCGGGCATTTGTTGTTGGGAAAATTTAATGTGGCGGGGCATTTGATTCCACATGTGAGGGGACGGGGATTTGACCGTCTTGCTGTAAAAGATTTGGTTAAGCTAACATGAAATCTTTTGAACCTACACTCACTTTCCGCTGGCAATGTACTTGTTTGTTGTTACCAAAAATTTGTTTACAATTAAAAGTATCTATATCTTAAAGTCATAGCCTTTTGAAAAATAGTCCAATTTTTCTTAAAAATCTCAAAAAGTCAAATGCCTGGTTATATGCCCGGGGAGGGGTTTACACCTTGATTTTGATCACCGCATTGCAGCTGCTATATGCTAGACATAACCTGAAGTAGCAGCAATAGAAAGTGTAAATTTATTGCACTGAGATTTTGCTCAGTTTGTACATTTCAGTTGAGTTTCTTTTATGACCCAGCATGCATTTCACATTGCATCATTTCTTTTAGTATATGCTGGAAGCACAAGTATGAATTATGCAACAATGGCACGTCATAGGATCAGGATGTGTTCATGGTATGATTTCAAAAATGCAAATATGTGTGTTATTATATTTTTTGTTGAGACCCAAAATGCATAAGTTTAGGGATTACGTATATATTAGGCACGTGCATGGAGTTATATGCATGGGGATTGATTAGGGTTACACTATATCAGGCATGTGTGCATGGACAAACAAGTATGGGGATTGATTAGGTGTACATGATATCAGGGATGGGTGCACACACACACACACACACACACACAAACATGGACGCATGGATAAGTTAGGTGCACATATACTTTAACACACTCACTAACATTCATGGACAAGTTAGGTGTACATCATAGATATAAAAGACCTAGATTGCAGACCTAGATACTAGATGCAATATACATGGACATTACTACACTAGATTATACATGCACATATACAACAAAACGTGCATTATACATAAACATGTTCTGCACTAGATGCAATAATCATGGACATCTACTACATTTACACACACTTGCATGGACATATACTGCATTTACACACACTTGCATGCACATATACTACACTTGCATCGACATATACTACACTTACCCCCACTTGCATGGACATATGATACATTTACACACACTTGCATTGATATATTCTACACACACTTGCATATACATATACTGCACTTACAAACACTTGCGTGGACATATACTACAACTACAGACACTTGCATGGACATATACTACACTTACACACACTTGCGTAAACATATACTACACTTACAAACAATCGTGTGGACATATACCACAATTACATACACTTAAGTGGACATACATTACACTTAAACGCACATACTTAAACACACATGCATGGACATATACTCCACTTGCATCAAGATATACTACACTTATACACACTTGCGTCGACATATACTACAGTTACACACAGTTGCATCAACATATACTACTCTTGCACACACTTGCAAGGACATATACCACATTTACATACACTTGTGTGGACATATACAACACTTACACACACTTGCATGGACATAAACTACACTTACACACATTTGCGTGGACATATACTAGACTCACACACTAGGATGGACATATACTACACTTAACACACTTCCGTGGACATATATTACACATACACACACTTGCGTGAACATATGCTCCACTTGCATGGACATATACTACACTTACACACACTTGTGTGGACATATATTAAACTTACACACACTTGTGAGGACACATACTACACTTGCATGGACATATACAACACTGGCACACACTAGCATGAAATAATACTACACTTGCACACAGTTGCATCAAGATATACTGCACTTACACACACTTGCATGGAGATATACTAGACTTACACATACTTGCATTGACATATAGTACACTTACGTGGACATATATTACACATACACACACTTGCGTGAACATATACTCCACTTGCATGGAGATATACTACACTTGTACACATTTGCGTCGTCATATACTAGACTTACACACACTTGCATGAACATATACTACACTTACACACAGTTGCATCAACAGATACTACACTTGCACACACTTGCAAGGACATATAGTTCACTTGCACACACTTGTGTGGACATATATTAAACTTACACACACTTGTGAGGACACATACTTCACTTGCATGGAGATATAGCACACTTGTACACAGTTGCATGAACATATACTACACTTACACGCAGTTGCATCAACATATACTACACTTGCAAGGACATACACTCCACTCACACACACTTACGTGGACATATATTAAACTTACACACACTTGTGAGGACAGATACTACACTTGCATGACCTATACTACACTTACACATACTTGCATAGACATGTATTGCACATACACACACTTGCGCGAACATATACTCAACTTGCATGGACATGTACTACACTTACAAACACTTGCATGGAGAGATACTACACTTATACACACTTGCGTCGACATATATTAGACTTACACACACTTGCATGAACATATACTACACTTGCACACACTTGCAAGGACATATACTTCACTTACACACACTTGCATTGACATATACCACATTTACATACACTTGTGTGGCAATATATTAGACTTACACACACTTGGATGGACCTGTACTAGACTTACACACACTTGCGTTGACATATACCACATTTACATACACTTGTGTGGACATATATTAAACTTACACACACTTGTGAGGACACATAGTACACTTGCGTGGACATATACAACACTTGCAAGGACATATACTAGACTTATACACACTTGCACACACTTGCATGGACATATACTACACTTAGAAACACTTGCGACGACATATATTAGACTTACACACAGTTGCATGAACATATACTAGACTTACACACAGTTGCATTCACATATACCACATTTACATACACTTGTGTGGACATATATTAAACTTACACACACTTGTGAGGACACATACTACACTTGCATGGACATATACAACACTTAAACACATTTGCATGGACGTATACTAGACTTACACACTAGCATGGACATATACTACACTTACACATACTTGCATAGACATATATTACACTTGCATGGAGATATACTACACATATACTACCTTTGCACACACTTGCAAGGACATACACTGCACTTACGCACCCTTGCGTGGACATATATTACACATAGACACACTTGCGTGAACATATACTCTACTTGCATGGAGATATACTACACTTATACACCCTTGCGTTGACATATACTACAGTTACACACACTTGCATGAACATATACTACACTTACACGGACATATACTACATTTACATACACTTGTGTGGACTATATTAAACTTACACACACTTGTGAGGACACATACTACACTTGCATACATTTGCATGGACATATACTAGACTTACACACTAGCATGGACATATACTACACTCACACACACTTGTGTGGACATATACTACACTTGCATGGGGATATACTACACTTATACACACTTGCGCCGACATATACTGCACTTACGCACCCTTGCGTGGACATATACTCCACTTGCAAGCACTTGCATGAAGATATACTACACTTATACACACTTGCATCGACATATATTAGACTTACACACACTTGCATGAACATATACTACTCTTGCACACAATTGCGTTGACATATACCACATTTACATACACTTGTGTGGACATATATTAAACTTACACACACTTGTGAGGAGACATAGTACACTTGCGTGGACATATACAACACTTGCATGGAGATATACACACTTGCGACGGCATATATTAGACTTACACACAGTTGCATCAACATATACTAGACTTACACACAGTTGCATTCACATATACCACATTTACATACACTTGTGTGGACATATATTAAACTTACACACACTTGTGAGGACACATGCTACACTTGCATGGATATGTAGCACACTTACATGGACATAAACTACACTTGTACACTCTTGTGTCGACATATACTAGACTTACAAACACTTGCATGAACATATACTAGACTTACACACACTTGCGTTGACATGTATTACACATACATTGACTTGGGCGAAGATATACTCAACTTGCATGGACATATACAACACTTAGACACATTTGAATGGACATATATTACACGTAGACACACTTGTGTGAACATATACTCCACTTGCATGGAGATATACTACACTTACACACACTTGCATGAACATATCCTAGACTTACACACACTTGCAAGGACATATACCACATTTACATACACTTGTGTGGACATATATTAGACTTACACACACTTGCATGGACATACACTAGATTTACACACTAGCATTGTCATATATTACACATGCACACACTTGCATGGAGATATACTACACTTATACACACTTGTGTGGACATATATTAGACTTACACACACTTGCATTGACATATACCACATTTACACACACTTGTGAGAACATATACTAGACTTGCATGGACATATACTGCACTTACACACACTTGCGAGGACATATATTACACATACACACACTTGCGTGAACATATACTCAACTTGCATAAACATATACTAGACTTACACACACTTGCATGGACTTATACTACACTTATACACACTTGCGTCGACATATATTAGACTTACACACACTTGGATGAACATATACTACACTTGCAAGGACATACTGCACTTACACATACTTGCATGGACATATATTAAACTTGCACACACTTGTGGGGACAGATACTACACTTGCATGGACATATACTACACTTACACATACTTGTGTGGACATATATTAAAGTTGCATGGAGATATACTACACTTATACACACTTGCGCCGACATATACTACCTTTGCACACACTTGCAAGGACATATACTGCACTTACGCACACTTGCGTGGACATATACTTCAAGTACAGACACTTGCATGGACATATACAACACTTACACACACATGCGTGGACATAAAAAACACTCACACACATTTTCGTGGACATATACTAGACTTACACACTAGCATGGACATATACTAGACTTACACATACTTGCATAGACATATACTACACTTACACACACTTGCGTGGACATGTATTACACATACACACAGTTGCATGAACATATACTACACTTGCAAGGACATATACTACACTTATACACACTTGCGTCGACATATACTACACTTGCACACACTTGCAAGGGCATATACTGCACTTACACACATTTGCGTGGACATATACTACACATACACACAGTTGCATCAACATATACTACACTTGCA
Source organism: Muricea muricata (assembly GCA_963855995.1). NCBI lineage: Eukaryota > Metazoa > Cnidaria > Anthozoa > Malacalcyonacea > Plexauridae > Muricea > Muricea muricata. The sequence continues at coordinate 13,806,805 of OY979725.1, forward strand.
CACACTTGCAAGGACATATACTGCACTTACACACACTTGCATGGGCATATACTAGACTTACACACACTTGTGAGGACACTTACACACTAGCATGGACATATACTACACTTACAGACACACACACACTTGCGTGAACATATGCTCGAATGTCATGGACATATACTACACTTACAGACAGTTGCATCAACATATACTGCACTTGCACACAGTTGCATGGAGATATACTAGACTTACACATACTTGCATTGACATATACTACACTCACGAATACGTGGACATATATTACACATACACACACTTGCGTGAACATATACTCCACTTGCATGGAGATATACTACACTTGTACACAGTTGCGTCGACATATACTAGACTTACACACACTTGCATGAACTTATACTACACTTACACACAGTTGCATCAACAGATACTACACTTGCACACACTTGTGAGGAGACATACTTCACTTGCATGGAGATATACTACACTTGTACACACTTGCATGAACATATACTACACTTACACACAGTTGCATCAACATATACTACAGTTGCACACACTTGTGAGGACACATACTTGCATAGACATGTATTACACATACACAGACTTGCGTGAACATATACTCAACTTGCATGAACATATACAACTCTTACACACATTTGCGTGGACATATACTAGACTTACACACTAGCATGGACATATACAACACTTACACATACTTGCATAGACATATACTACACTTACACTTGCATGGAGATATACTACACTTATACACACTTGCGCGGACATATACTACCTTTGCACACACTTGCAAGGACATATACTGCACTTACGCACACTTACGTGGACATATATTACACGTCGACACACTTGGGTGAACATATACTCGACTTGCATGGAGATATACTACACTTATACACCCTTGCGTTGACATATACTACACTTACACACAGTTGCATGAACATATACTACACTTGCAAGGACATATACTGCACTTACAGACACTTGCATGGACATATACTAGACTTACACAGACTTGCGTTGACATATACCACATTTACATACACTTGTGTGGACATATATTAGAGTTACACAGACTTGCATCAACATATACTACACTTGCATGGACATAAACTACACTTACACAAATTTGCGTGGACATACACTAGATTTACACACTAGCATTGACATATATTACACATGCACACATTTGCATGGAGATATACTACACTTATACACACTTGTGTGGACATATATTAGAGTTATACACACTTGCAAGGTGATATACTAGACTTACACACACTTGCATTGACATATACCACATTTACATACACTTGTGAGAACACATACTAGACTTGCAAGGACATATACTAGACTTACACACACTTGCGTGGACTTATACTACACTTACACACACTTGCATGAACATATACTACACTTACACACAGTTGCATCAACATATACTACACTTGCACACACTTGTGGGGACACATACTACACTTAGACATACTTTGATAGAGATATAGTACACTTACACAGACTTGTGTGGACATATATTAAAGTTGTATGGAGATATACTACACTTATACACACTTGCGCCAACATATACTACCTTTGCACACACTTGCAAGGACATATACTGCACTTACGCACACTTGCGTGGACATATACTTCAAGTACAGACACTTGCATGGACATATACAACACTTATACACAGATGCATGGACATAAAAAACACTTACACACATTTTCGTGGACATATACTAGACTTACACACTAGCATGGACATATACTACACTTACACACCCTTGGGTGGACATGTATTACACATACACACACTTGCAAGGACATATACTGCACTTACAAACATTTGCCTGGACATATATTACAAGTACACACAGTTGCGTGAACATATACTCCACTTGCATGGACATATACTGCAGTTATACACGGTTGCATCGACATATATTAGACTTACAGACACTTGCATGAACATATAGCGCACTTACACGCAATTGCGTGAACATATACTACACTTGCACACACTTGCAATGACATATACCGCATTTACATACACTTGTGTGGACATATACTGCACTTACACACGCTTGCATGAACATATACCACACTTACACACACTTGCATGAACATGTACTACACTTGCAAGGACATATATTGGACTTACACGCACTTGCATGGACATATACTAGACTTATAGATACTTGTGTTGAGATATACCACGTTTACATGAAGTTGTGTGGACATATATTAAACTTACACACACTTGTGAGGACACATACTACACTTACACAAATTTGCGTGGACATACACTAGATTTACACACTAGCATTGTCATATATTACACATGCACACACTTGCATGGAGATATACTACAGTTATACAGACTTGTGTGGACATATATCAGACTTATACACACTTGCATGAACATATACCACACTTGCACAGACTTGCAAGGTCATATACTAGACTTACACACACTTGCATGGACTTATATTAAACTTGGACACACTTGTGGGGAGACATGGTACACTTGCATGGACATATACTACACTTATACACACTTGTGCGAAGATATACCACCTTTGCACACACTTGCAAGGAGATATAGTGCACTTATGCACACTTGCGTGGACATATACTTGAAGTACAGACACCTGCATGGACATAAAAAACAGTTACACACATTTTCGTGGACATATTCTAGACTTACACAGTAGCATGGACATATACTAGACTTACACATACTTGCATAGACATATACAACACTTACACACACTTGCGTGGACATGTATTACACTTATACACAGTTCCATCGACATATATTAGACTTACACAGACTTGCATGAAGATATGCTACACTTACACACAGTTGCATCAACATATACGACATTTACATACACTTGTGTGGAGATATATTAGAGTTACAGACACTTGTGTCAACATATACTACACTTGGACACACTTGTGAGGACACATACTTGCATAGACATGTATTACACATACACACACTTGTGCGAAGATACACTGAACTTGCATGGACATATAGTAGAGTTACATGGAAATATATTAGACTTACACAGACGTGCATGAACATATAGTACACTTGCAGACACTTGTGAGGACACATAGTACACTTAGACATAGTTGGATAGACATGTATTACACATACAGACACTTGCGCGAACATATACTCAACTTGCATGGACATATACTGCACTTATACACACTTGCATGAACATATACCAGACTTACGCACAGTTGCATCAAGATATAGTAGACTTGCACACACTTGCATGGACATACTGCACTTACACACACTTGGAGAGACTTGTGGGGAGATATACTACAGTTGCGTGGACATATACCAGAGTTATACACACTTGGGTGGACATATACTACACTTACACAGACTTGTGTGGAGATATATTAAACTTATAGACACTTGCGCCGACATATACTACGTTTGCACAGACTTGCAAGGACATATACTGCGCTTACGCACACTTGCGTGAAGCTATACTTCAAGTACAGACAGTTGCATGGACATATACAACACTTACACACACATGCATAGACATAAAAGAGACTTACACACATTTTCGTGGACATATACTAGATTTACAGAGTAGCATGGTCATATAGTAGAGTTGCACATACTTGCGTGGACATATACTACACTTACACAGACTTGCGCCGACATATACTACCTTTGCACACACTTGCGAGGACATATACTGGACTTACACATATATTACAAGTACAGAAAGTTGTGTGAAGATATTCTGCACTTGCATGGACATATAGTGTACTTATACAGAGTTGCATCGACATATATTAGACTTAGACAGACTTGCAAGGACATATACTACATTTATACACACTTGCGTCGAGATATACTAGACTTACGCGTAGTGTCATTGATATATATTACACATACAGATAGTTGGATGGAGATATAGTACAGCTGTACGCACTTGGGTGGAGATATACTAGACTTAGATACACTTGCATGAACATATACCAGAGTTGTGAGGACACGTACTACAGTTACACATAGTTGCATGGAGATGTGTTACACATGCAGAGACTTGCGCGAACATATACTGAACTTGCATGGACATATAGTGCACTTACAAACAGTTGCATGGAAATATATTAGACTTACACACACTTGGATGGACCTGTACTAGACTTACACACACTTGCGTTGACATATACCACATTTACATACACTTGTGTGGACATATATTAAACTTACACACACTTGTGAGGACACATAGTACACTTGCGTGGACATATACAACACTTGCAAGGACATATACTAGACTTATACACACTTGCACACACTTGCATGGACATATACTACACTTAGAAACACTTGCGACGACATATATTAGACTTACACACAGTTGCATGAACATATACTAGACTTACACACAGTTGCATTCACATATACCACATTTACATACACTTGTGTGGACATATATTAAACTTACACACACTTGTGAGGACACATACTACACTTGCATGGACATATACAACACTTAAACACATTTGCATGGACGTATACTAGACTTACACACTAGCATGGACATATACTACACTTACACATACTTGCATAGACATATATTACACTTGCATGGAGATATACTACACATATACTACCTTTGCACACACTTGCAAGGACATACACTGCACTTACGCACCCTTGCGTGGACATATATTACACATAGACACACTTGCGTGAACATATACTCTACTTGCATGGAGATATACTACACTTATACACCCTTGCGTTGACATATACTACAGTTACACACACTTGCATGAACATATACTACACTTACACGGACATATACTACATTTACATACACTTGTGTGGACTATATTAAACTTACACACACTTGTGAGGACACATACTACACTTGCATACATTTGCATGGACATATACTAGACTTACACACTAGCATGGACATATACTACACTCACACACACTTGTGTGGACATATACTACACTTGCATGGGGATATACTACACTTATACACACTTGCGCCGACATATACTGCACTTACGCACCCTTGCGTGGACATATACTCCACTTGCAAGCACTTGCATGAAGATATACTACACTTATACACACTTGCATCGACATATATTAGACTTACACACACTTGCATGAACATATACTACTCTTGCACACAATTGCGTTGACATATACCACATTTACATACACTTGTGTGGACATATATTAAACTTACACACACTTGTGAGGAGACATAGTACACTTGCGTGGACATATACAACACTTGCATGGAGATATACACACTTGCGACGGCATATATTAGACTTACACACAGTTGCATCAACATATACTAGACTTACACACAGTTGCATTCACATATACCACATTTACATACACTTGTGTGGACATATATTAAACTTACACACACTTGTGAGGACACATGCTACACTTGCATGGATATGTAGCACACTTACATGGACATAAACTACACTTGTACACTCTTGTGTCGACATATACTAGACTTACAAACACTTGCATGAACATATACTAGACTTACACACACTTGCGTTGACATGTATTACACATACATTGACTTGGGCGAAGATATACTCAACTTGCATGGACATATACAACACTTAGACACATTTGAATGGACATATATTACACGTAGACACACTTGTGTGAACATATACTCCACTTGCATGGAGATATACTACACTTACACACACTTGCATGAACATATGCTAGACTTACACACACTTGCAAGGACATATACCACATTTACATACACTTGTGTGGACATATATTAGACTTACACACACTTGCATGGACATACACTAGATTTACACACTAGCATTGTCATATATTACACATGCACACACTTGCATGGAGATATACTACACTTATACACACTTGTGTGGACATATATTAGACTTACACACACTTGCATTGACATATACCACATTTACACACACTTGTGAGAACATATACTAGACTTGCATGGACATATACTGCACTTACACACACTTGCGAGGACATATATTACACATACACACACTTGCGTGAACATATACTCAACTTGCATAAACATATACTAGACTTACACACACTTGCATGGACTTATACTACACTTATACACACTTGCGTCGACATATATTAGACTTACACACACTTGGATGAACATATACTACACTTGCAAGGACATACTGCACTTACACATACTTGCATGGACATATATTAAACTTGCACACACTTGTGGGGACAGATACTACACTTGCATGGACATATACTACACTTACACATACTTGTGTGGACATATATTAAAGTTGCATGGAGATATACTACACTTATACACACTTGCGCCGACATATACTACCTTTGCACACACTTGCAAGGACATATACTGCACTTACGCACACTTGCGTGGACATATACTTCAAGTACAGACACTTGCATGGACATATACAACACTTACACACACATGCGTGGACATAAAAAACACTCACACACATTTTCGTGGACATATACTAGACTTACACACTAGCATGGACATATACTAGACTTACACATACTTGCATAGACATATACTACACTTACACACACTTGCGTGGACATGTATTACACATACACACAGTTGCATGAACATATACTACACTTGCAAGGACATATACTACACTTATACACACTTGCGTCGACATATACTACACTTGCACACACTTGCAAGGGCATATACTGCACTTACACACATTTGCGTGGACATATACTACACATACACACAGTTGCATCAACATATACTACACTTGCACACACTTGCAAGGACATATACTGCACTTACACACACTTGCATGGGCATATACTAGACTTACACACACTTGTGAGGACACTTACACACTAGCATGGACATATACTACACTTACAGACACACACACACTTGCGTGAACATATGCTCGAATGTCATGGACATATACTACACTTACACACAGTTGCATCAACATATACTGCACTTGCACACAGTTGCATGGAGATATACTAGACTTACACATACTTGCATTGACATATACTACACTCACGAATACGTGGACATATATTACACATACACACACTTGCGTGAACATATACTCCACTTGCATGGAGATATACTACACTTGTACACAGTTGCGTCGACATATACTAGACTTACACACACTTGCATGAACTTATACTACACTTACACACAGTTGCATCAACAGATACTACACTTGCACACACTTGTGAGGAGACATACTTCACTTGCATGGAGATATACTACACTTGTACACACTTGCATGAACATATACTACACTTACACACAGTTGCATCAACATATACTACAGTTGCACACACTTGTGAGGACACATACTTGCATAGACATGTATTACACATACACAGACTTGCGTGAACATATACTCAACTTGCATGAACATATACAACACTTACACACATTTGCGTGGACATATACTAGACTTACACACTAGCATGGACATATACAACACTTACACATACTTGCATAGACATATACTACACTTACACTTGCATGGAGATATACTACACTTATACACACTTGCGCGGACATATACTACCTTTGCACACACTTGCAAGGACATATACTGCACTTACGCACACTTACGTGGACATATATTACACGTCGACACACTTGGGTGAACATATACTCGACTTGCATGGAGATATACTACACTTATACACCCTTGCGTTGACATATACTACACTTACACACAGTTGCATGAACATATACTACACTTGCAAGGACATATACTGCACTTACAGACACTTGCATGGACATATACTAGACTTACACAGACTTGCGTTGACATATACCACATTTACATACACTTGTGTGGACATATATTAGAGTTACACAGACTTGCATCAACATATACTACACTTGCATGGACATAAACTAAACTTACACAAATTTGCGTGGACATACACTAGATTTACACACTAGCATTGACATATATTACACATGCACACATTTGCATGGAGATATACTACACTTATACACACTTGTGTGGACATATATTAGAGTTATACACACTTGCACACACTTGCAAGGTGATATACTAGACTTACACACACTTGCATTGACATATACCACATTTACATACACTTGTGAGAACACATACTAGACTTGCAAGGACATATACTAGACTTACACACACTTGCGTGGACTTATACTACACTTACACACACTTGCATGAACATATACTACACTTACACACAGTTGCATCAACATATACTACACTTGCACACACTTGTGGGGACACATACTACACTTAGACATACTTTGATAGAGATATACTACACTTACACAGACTTGTGTGGACATATATTAAAGTTGTATGGAGATATACTACACTTATACACACTTGCGCCAACATATACTACCTTTGCACACACTTGCAAGGACATATACTGCACTTACGCACACTTGCGTGGACATATACTTCAAGTACAGACACTTGCATGGACATATACAACACTTATACACAGATGCATGGACATAAAAAACACTTACACACATTTTCGTGGACATATACTAGACTTACACACTAGCATGGACATATACTACACTTACACACCCTTGGGTGGACATGTATTACACATACACACACTTGCAAGGACATATACTGCACTTACACACGTTTGCCTGGACATATATTACAAGTACACACAGTTGCGTGAACATATACTCCACTTGCATGGACATATACTGCAGTTATACACGGTTGCATCGACATATATTAGACTTACAGACACTTGCATGAACATATAGCGCACTTACACGCAATTGCGTGAACATATACTACACTTGCACACACTTGCAATGACATATACCGCATTTACATACACTTGTGTGGACATATACTGCACTTACACACGCTTGCATGAACATATACCACACTTACACACACTTGCATCAACATGTACTACACTTGCAAGGACATATATTGGACTTACACGCACTTGCATGGACATATACTAGACTTATAGATACTTGTGTTGAGATATACCACGTTTACATGAAGTTGTGTGGACATATATTAAACTTACACACACTTGTGAGGACACATACTACACTTGCATGGACATAAAGTACACTTACACAAATTTGCGTGGACATACACTAGATTTACACACTAGCATTGTCATATATTACACATGCACACACTTGGATGGAGATATATCAGACTTATACACACTTGCATGAACATATACCACACTTGCACAGACTTGCAAGGTCATATACTAGACTTACACACACTTGCATGGACATATATTAAACTTGGACACACTTGTGGGGAGACATGGTACACTTGCGTGGACATATACCACACTTACACACACTTGCGTGGACATAAACTAGACTTACACACTAGCATTGACATATACTACACTTATACACACTTGTGGCAATATATACCACCTTTGCACACACTTGCAAGGAGATATAGTGCACTTATGCACACTTGCGTGGACATATACTTGAAGTACAGACACCTGCATGGACATAAAAAACAGTTACACACATTTTCGTGGACATATTCTAGACTTACACAGTAGCATGGACATATACTAGACTTACACATACTTGCATAGACATATACAACACTTACACACACTTGCGTGGACATGTATTACACTTATACACAGTTCCATCGACATATATTAGACTTACACAGACTTGCATGAAGATATACTACACTTACGCACAGTTGCGTCAACATATACGACATTTACATACACTTGTGTGGAGATATATTAGAGTTACAGACACTTGTATCAACATATACTACACTTGGACACACTTGTGAGGACACATACTTGCATAGACATGTGTTACACATACACACACTTGTGCGAAGATACACTGAACTTGCATGGACATATAGTAGAGTTACATGGAAATATATTAGACTTACACAGACGTGCATGAACATATAGTACACTTGCAGACACTTGTGAGGACACATAGTACACTTACACATAGTTGGATAGACATGTATTACACATACAGATACTTGCGCGAACATATACTCAAGTTGCATGGACATATACTGGACTTATACACACTTGCATGAACATATACCAGACTTACGCACAGTTGCATCAAGATATAGTAGACTTGCACACACTTGCATGGACATACTGCACTTACACACACTTGGAGAGACTTGTGGGGAGATATACTACAGTTGCATGGACATATACCAGAGTTATACACACTTGGGTGGACATATACTTCACTTACACAGACTTGTGTGGAGATATATTAAAGTTGCATGGAGATGTACTACACTTATAGACACTTGCGCCGACATATACTACGTTTGCACAGACTTGCAAGGAGATATAGTGCGCTTACGCACACTTGCGTGAACATATACTTCAAGTACAGAGAGTTGCATGGACATATACAACACTTACACACACATGCATAGACATAAAAGAGACTTACACACATTTTCGTGGACATATACTAGATTTACACAGTAGCATGGTCATATAGTAGACTTGCACATACTTGCGTGGACATATACTACACTTACACAGACTTGCGCCGACATATACTACCTTTGCACACACTTGCGAGGACATATACTGGACTTACACATATATTACAAGTACACACAGTTGTGTGAAGATATTCTGCACTTGCATGGACATATAGTGTAGTTATACAGAGTTGCATCGACATATATTAGACTTAGACACACTTGCGAGGACATATACTACATTTATACACACTTGCGTCGAGATATACTAGACTTACGCGTAGTGTCATTAATATATATTACACATACAGATAGTTGGATGGAGATATAGTACAGTTGTACGCACTTGGGTGGAGATATACTAGACTTAGGTACACTTGCATGAACATATACCAGAGTTGTGAGGACATATACTACACTTACACATAGTTGCATGGAGATGTGTTACACATGCAGAGACTTGCGCGAACATATACTGAACTTGCATGGACATATATTAGACTTAGAGTTGGATGAACATATACTACAGTTGCAGACACTTGGATGGAGATATACTACACTTACACATACTTGCATAGACGTGTATTAGATATACAGACAGTTGCGCGAACATGTACTCAACTTGCATGGAGATATACTACAGTTACAAACAATTGCGTGGAGATATATTAGAGTTAGACAGACTTGCACGAACATGTGTTACGCTTGTGTGGAGATATAGGACACTTGTGCACAGTTGCATGGAGATATACTAGACTTAGACAGAGTTGCATAAGTTAAGTTTGCAGAGAATATGGTCCTGATGGGGCCTTTGAGGGGTGTGGGTGTGATTGGTGGAGCGATATTTTTTAGTTTGAGAAAACTTAGTGTAAGATAACTAAACTAAACTAAACTAAACTAAGTAACTAACTAAGTAAGTAACTAAGTAACTAACTAACTAACTAACTAACTAATTTAGTAAGTAAGTAAGTAAGTAACGAACTAACTAAGTAACTAAGTAAGTAGGTAACTAACTAACTAAGTAAGTAACTAACTAAGTAAGTAAGTAACTAAGTAACTAACTAAGTAAGTAACTAACTAACTAGCTAACTAATTAAGTAATGAACTAAGTAAGTAAGTAATTAACTAACTAGTTAAATAACTTACTAACTAAGTGACTAACTAACTAAGTAACTGAGTAAGTAGGTAATTAACTAACTAAGTAACTAACTAAGTAACTAACTAACTAGGTGACTAACTAACTAACTATCTAACTAAGTAAGTAACTAACTGACTAAGTGAGTAGGTAATTAACTAAGTAAGTAACTAACTAAGTAAGTGACTAAGTAACTAGGTAATTGAGTAAGTAAGTAAAGAAAGTGACTAAACTAACTAAGTAAGCTAGCTTAACTAAGTGGGTAAAGTAACTAACTAACTAAAGTGAAGTACTTAACTAAGTAGAGAGACTGACTGAGGTAACTAATTAGACTAAGTAAGTAAGTGAGGAACTAAGTGAGTGACTAACTGACTAATTAAGTAACTAATGAGACTGACTAGAGTAGCTAAGTGAGCTAACTAAGTAAACTAACTAAGTAAACTAACTAACTAACTAGACTAAAGTACCTAACTAACTAACTAAGTAAAGAGACTGAGTTAAGTAAGTAAACTAACTAAGTAAACTAACTAACTAGCTAACTAAGTAATTAACTAAGTAAGTAACTAATTAATTAACTAACTAACTAACTAACTAAGTAACTGAATAAGTAGGTAACTAAGTAACTAACTAACTAAAGAAACTGACTAAAGTAACTAAGTAACTAACTTAGTAAACTAAGTAATTAGGTAACTGACTAAACTAAAGTACCTAACTAATTAACTAAGTAAAGAGACTGACTGAACTAACTAAGTAAAGTAAGTAAGTAAGTAACTAAGTAACTAACTAAGGTAACTAAGTAACTGACTTAGTAAACTAAGTAGTTAAGTAACTGACTAGAGTAGAGTAGCTAACTAACTAAGTAAGTAAAGAGACCGACTTAGCTAGCTAACTAAGTAAGTAAGTAAACTAACTAAGTAAGTAACTAAATAACTAAGCAAGTAAGTAAACAAACTGACTAAAGTAACTAACGAACTAAGTAAAGTAAGTAACTAAACTAACCAACCCACCGATTGACCCACCCACCCACCCACCCACCCACCCACCCACCCACCCACCCACCCACCCACCCACCCACCCACCCACCCACCCACCCACCCACCCACCCACCCACCCACCCACCCACCCACCCACTCATCCACCCACCCACTCATCCACCCACCCACCCATCCACCCACCCACCCACAAGGAAAAACTAAAAACTAAAAACTAAAAACTAAAAACTAAAAACTAAAAACTAAAAACTAAAAACTAAAAACTAAAAACTGAAAACTAAAAACTAAAAACTAAAAACTAAAAACTAAAAACTAAAAACTAAAAACTAAAAACTAAAAACTAAAAACTAAAAACTAAAAACTAAAAACTAAAAACTAAAAACTAAAAACTAAAAACTAAAAACTAAAAACTAAAAACTAAAAACTAAAAACTAAAAACTAAAAACTAAAAACTAAAAACTAAAAACTAAAAACTAAAAACTAAAAACTAAAAACTAAAAACTAAAAACTAAAAACTAAAAACTAAAAACTAAAAACTAAAAACTAAAAACTAAAAACTAAAAACTAAAAACTAAAAACTAAAAACTAAAAACTAAAAACTAAAAACTAAAAACTAAAAACTAAAAACTAAAAACTAAAAACTAAAAACTAAAAACTAAAAACTAAAAACTAAAAACTAAAAACTAAAAACTAAAAACTAAAAACTAAAAACTAAAAACTAAAAACTAAAAACTAAAAACTAAAAACTAAAAACTAAAAACTAAAAACTAAAAACTAAAAACTAAAAACTAAAAACTAAAAACTAAAAACTAAAAACTAAAAACTAAAAACTAAAAACTAAAAACTAAAAACTAAAAACTAAAAACTAAAAACTAAAAACTAAAAACTAAAAACTAAAAACTAAAAACTAAAAACTAAAAACTAAAAACTAAAAACTAAAAACTAAAAACTAAAAACTAAAAACTAAAAACTAAAAACTAAAAACTAAAAACTAAAAACTAAAAACTAAAAACTAAAAACTAAAAACTAAAAACTAAAAACTAAAAACTAAAAACTAAAAACTAAAAACTAAAAACTAAAAACTAAAAACTAAAAACTAAAAACTAAAAACTAAAAACTAAAAACTAAAAACTAAAAACTAAAAACTAAAAACTAAAAACTAAAAACTAAAAACTAAAAACTAAAAACTAAAAACTAAAAACTAAAAACTAAAAACTAAAAACTAAAAACTAAAAACTAAAAACTAAAAACTAAAAACTAAAAACTAAAAACTAAAAACTAAAAACTAAAAACTAAAAACTAAAAACTAAAAACTAAAAACTAAAAACTAAAAACTAAAAACTAAAAACTTAAAACTAAAAACTTAAAACTAAAAACTAAAAACTAAAAACTAAAAACTAAAAACTAAAAACTAAAAACTAAAAACTAAAAACTAAAAACTAAAAACTAAAAACTAAAAACTAAAAACTAAAAACTAAAAACTAAAAACTTAAAACTTAAAACTAAAAACTAAAAACTTAAAACTAAAAACTAAAAACTAAAAACTTAAAACTAAAAACTTAAAACTTAAAACTTAAAACTTAAAACTAAAAACTTAAAACTAAAAACTTAAAACTTAAAACTAAAAACTTAAAACTTAAAACTTAAAACTTAAAACTTAAAACTTAAAACTTAAAACTTAAAACTTAAAACTTAAAACTTAAAACTTAAAACTTAAAACTTAAAACTTAAAACTTAAAACTTAAAACTTAAAACTTAAAACTTAAAACTTAAAACTTAAAACTTAAAACTTAAAACTTAAAACTTAAAACTTAAAACTTAAAACTTAAAACTTAAAACTTAAAACTTAAAACTTAAAACTTAAAACTTAAAACTTAAAACTTAAAACTTAAAACTTAAAACTTAAAACTTAAAACTTAAAACTTAAAACTTAAAACTTAAAACTTAAAACTTAAAACTTAAAACTTAAAACTTAAAACTTAAAACTTAAAACTTAAAACTTAAAACTTAAAACTTAAAACTTAAAACTTAAAACTTAAAACTTAAAACTTAAAACTTAAAACTTAAAACTTAAAACTTAAAACTTAAAACTTAAAACTTAAAACTTAAAACTTAAAACTTAAAACTTAAAACTTAAAACTTAAAACTTAAAACTTAAAACTTAAAACTTAAAACTTAAAACTTAAAACTTAAAACTTAAAACTTAAAACTTAAAACTTAAAACTTAAAACTTAAAACTTAAAACTTAAAACTTAAAACTTAAAACTTAAAACTTAAAACTTAAAACTTAAAACTTAAAACTTAAAACTTAAAACTTAAAACTTAAAACTTAAAACTTAAAACTTAAAACTTAAAACTTAAAACTTAAAACTTAAAACTTAAAACTTAAAACTTAAAACTTAAAACTTAAAACTTAAAACTTAAAACTTAAAACTTAAAACTTAAAACTTAAAACTTAAAACTTAAAACTTAAAACTTAAAACTTAAAACTTAAAACTTAAAACTTAAAACTTAAAACTTAAAACTTAAAACTTAAAACTTAAAACTTAAAACTTAAAACTTAAAACTTAAAACTTAAAACTTAAAACTTAAAACTTAAAACTTAAAACTTAAAACTTAAAACTTAAAACTTAAAACTTAAAACTTAAAACTTAAAACTTAAAACTTAAAACTTAAAACTTAAAACTTAAAACTTAAAACTTAAAACTTAAAACTTAAAACTTAAAACTTAAAACTTAAAACTTAAAACTTAAAACTTAAAACTTAAAACTTAAAACTTAAAACTTAAAACTTAAAACTTAAAACTTAAAACTTAAAACTTAAAACTTAAAACTTAAAACTTAAAACTTAAAACTTAAAACTTAAAACTTAAAACTTAAAACTTAAAACTTAAAACTTAAAACTTAAAACTTAAAACTTAAAACTTAAAACTTAAAACTTAAAACTTAAAACTTAAAACTTAAAACTTAAAACTTAAAACTTAAAACTTAAAACTTAAAACTTAAAACTTAAAACTTAAAACTTAAAACTTAAAACTTAAAACTTAAAACTTAAAACTTAAAACTTAAAACTTAAAACTTAAAACTTAAAACTTAAAACTTAAAACTTAAAACTTAAAACTTAAAACTTAAAACTTAAAACTTAAAACTTAAAACTTAAAACTTAAAACTTAAAACTTAAAACTTAAAACTTAAAACTTAAAACTTAAAACTTAAAACTTAAAACTTAAAACTTAAAACTTAAAACTTAAAACTTAAAACTTAAAACTTAAAACTTAAAACTTAAAACTTAAAACTTAAAACTTAAAACTTAAAACTTAAAACTTAAAACTTAAAACTTAAAACTTAAAACTTAAAACTTAAAACTTAAAACTTAAAACTTAAAACTTAAAACTTAAAACTTAAAACTTAAAACTTAAAACTTAAAACTTAAAACTTAAAACTTAAAACTTAAAACTTAAAACTTAAAACTTAAAACTTAAAACTTAAAACTTAAAACTTAAAACTTAAAACTTAAAACTTAAAACTTAAAACTTAAAACTTAAAACTTAAAACTTAAAACTTAAAACTTAAAACTTAAAACTTAAAACTTAAAACTTAAAACTTAAAACTTAAAACTTAAAACTTAAAACTTAAAACTTAAAACTTAAAACTTAAAACTTAAAACTTAAAACTTAAAACTTAAAACTTAAAACTTAAAACTTAAAACTTAAAACTTAAAACTTAAAACTTAAAACTTAAAACTTAAAACTTAAAACTTAAAACTTAAAACTTAAAACTTAAAACTTAAAACTTAAAACTTAAAACTTAAAACTTAAAACTTAAAACTTAAAACTTAAAACTTAAAACTTAAAACTTAAAACTTAAAACTTAAAACTTAAAACTTAAAACTTAAAACTTAAAACTTAAAACTTAAAACTTAAAACTTAAAACTTAAAACTTAAAACTTAAAACTTAAAACTTAAAACTTAAAACTTAAAACTTAAAACTTAAAACTTAAAACTTAAAACTTAAAACTTAAAACTTAAAACTTAAAACTTAAAACTTAAAACTTAAAACTTAAAACTTAAAACTTAAAACTTAAAACTTAAAACTTAAAACTTAAAACTTAAAACTTAAAACTTAAAACTTAAAACTTAAAACTTAAAACTTAAAACTTAAAACTTAAAACTTAAAACTTAAAACTTAAAACTTAAAACTTAAAACTTAAAACTTAAAACTTAAAACTTAAAACTTAAAACTTAAAACTTAAAACTTAAAACTTAAAACTTAAAACTTAAAACTTAAAACTTAAAACTTAAAACTTAAAACTTAAAACTTAAAACTTAAAACTTAAAACTTAAAACTTAAAACTTAAAACTTAAAACTTAAAACTTAAAACTTAAAACTTAAAACTTAAAACTTAAAACTTAAAACTTAAAACTTAAAACTTAAAACTTAAAACTTAAAACTTAAAACTTAAAACTTAAAACTTAAAACTTAAAACTTAAAACTTAAAACTTAAAACTTAAAACTTAAAACTTAAAACTTAAAACTTAAAACTTAAAACTTAAAACTTAAAACTTAAAACTTAAAACTTAAAACTTAAAACTTAAAACTTAAAACTTAAAACTTAAAACTTAAAACTTAAAACTTAAAACTTAAAACTTAAAACTTAAAACTTAAAACTTAAAACTTAAAACTTAAAACTTAAAACTTAAAACTTAAAACTTAAAACTTAAAACTTAAAACTTAAAACTTAAAACTTAAAACTTAAAACTTAAAACTTAAAACTTAAAACTTAAAACTTAAAACTTAAAACTTAAAACTTAAAACTTAAAACTTAAAACTTAAAACTTAAAACTTAAAACTTAAAACTTAAAACTTAAAACTTAAAACTTAAAACTTAAAACTTAAAACTTAAAACTTAAAACTTAAAACTTAAAACTTAAAACTTAAAACTTAAAACTTAAAACTTAAAACTTAAAACTTAAAACTTAAAACTTAAAACTTAAACTTAAAACTTAAAACTTAAAACTTAAAACTTAAAACTTAAAACTTAAAACTTAAAACTTAAAACTTAAAACTTAAAACTTAAAACTTAAAACTTAAAACTTAAAACTTAAAACTTAAAACTTAAAACTTAAAACTTAAAACTTAAAACTTAAAACTTAAAACTTAAAACTTAAAACTTAAAACTTAAAACTTAAAACTTAAAACTTAAAACTTAAAACTTAAAACTTAAAACTTAAAACTTAAAACTTAAAACTTAAAACTTAAAACTTAAAACTTAAAACTTAAAACTTAAAACTTAAAACTTAAAACTTAAAACTTAAAACTTAAAACTTAAAACTTAAAACTTAAAACTTAAAACTTAAAACTTAAAACTTAAAACTTAAAACTTAAAACTTAAAACTTAAAACTTAAAACTTAAAACTTAAAACTTAAAACTTAAAACTTAAAACTTAAAACTTAAAACTTAAAACTTAAAACTTAAAACTTAAAACTTAAAACTTAAAACTTAAAACTTAAAACTTAAAACTTAAAACTTAAAACTTAAAACTTAAAACTTAAAACTTAAAACTTAAAACTTAAAACTTAAAACTTAAAACTTAAAACTTAAAACTTAAAACTTAAAACTTAAAACTTAAAACTTAAAACTTAAAACTTAAAACTTAAAACTTAAAACTTAAAACTTAAAACTTAAAACTTAAAACTTAAAACTTAAAACTTAAAACTTAAAACTTAAAACTTAAAACTTAAAACTTAAAACTTAAAACTTAAAACTTAAAACTTAAAACTTAAAACTTAAAACTTAAAACTTAAAACTTAAAACTTAAAACTTAAAACTTAAAACTTAAAACTTAAAACTTAAAACTTAAAACTTAAAACTTAAAACTTAAAACTTAAAACTTAAAACTTAAAACTTAAAACTTAAAACTTAAAACTTAAAACTTAAAACTTAAAACTTAAAACTTAAAACTTAAAACTTAAAACTTAAAACTTAAAACTTAAAACTTAAAACTTAAAACTTAAAACTTAAAACTTAAAACTTAAAACTTAAAACTTAAAACTTAAAACTTAAAACTTAAAACTTAAAACTTAAAACTTAAAACTTAAAACTTAAAACTTAAAACTTAAAACTTAAAACTTAAAACTTAAAACTTAAAACTTAAAACTTAAAACTTAAAACTTAAAACTTAAAACTTAAAACTTAAAACTTAAAACTTAAAACTTAAAACTTAAAACTTAAACTTAAACTTAAACTTAAACTTAAACTTAAACTTAAACTTAAACTTAAACTTAAACTTAAACTTAAACTTAAACTTAAACTTAAACTTAAACTTAAACTTAAACTTAAACTTAAACTTAAACTTAAACTTAAACTTAAACTTAAACTTAAACTTAAACTTAAACTTAAACTTAAACTTAAACTTAAACTTAAACTTAAACTTAAACTTAAACTTAAACTTAAACTTAAACTTAAACTTAAACTTAAACTTAAACTTAAACTTAAACTTAAACTTAAACTTAAACTTAAACTTAAACTTAAACTTAAGAAAATATTGTCCTGATTGGGCCTTTGAAGGTTTCTGGGTTTAATTCCTGGAGCAATATTTTTAACTGAATTGCATTAACTTAACTTAAGTAACTTAAGTAAGTCATTTAACTTAACTCAAGTAACATAACATAACCTAACTTAAGTAATTTAACTTAACTTAAGCAAGTTAAACAAAGTAAGTTAACTTAAGTAACTTAACTCAACTTAACTTCACTTAACTTAAGCAACTTAACTTAACTTAGCTTAACTTAAGTTAAGTAACTTAACTTAAGTAGCTTAACTCAACTTAATTTAACTTAAGTAAATTAACTCAAGTTAACTTAAGCAACTTAACTTAACTCGACTCAACTCAACTCAACTCAACTCAACTCAACTCAACTCAACTCAACTCAACTAACTTAACTTAAGTAACTTAAGTAACTTAACTTAAGTCACTTAACTTTACTTAAGAAATTATTGTCCTGATTGGGCCTTTGAATGGTTCCTGGAGCAATATTTAGTATAAGTATAAAAAAATATATGTTTAAAAAACATGTGAAAATAAGTAAGTTTATAATAACTATTAGTATATTTGCTTTTTAAGTATATTAAATTTAAAAGTGTACAAAAATACAAGTATATGAAGTTTTTATAATAAGTTGATGTGTATTAAGTACACAAGTATAAGTATAATAAGTATACAAATATAATATATATAATAGGTATACAAATTTATTCAATAATTATAAGTAGATATATATTGAATAGATATGTACATATGGCATTGCTTTAATATACTTCAAGAAAATTAAACTTGCTTCATGTTGAATCTTCTCACATATACTTCAGTGAAATGAAACATGCTTCAAGTTCAATCAACTTTGATATACCTCAGTAATGTTAAGAATGCTTAAACTGCAGTAAACTTTTATATACTTCAAAATAATTTATAAGTAATGTTTTATTTTGTATTTCCTTAAGTTGTCTGCTTGTCGTTGTTTTTTTTATATGCTTCACCACAGTTAAACAGGCTTCAAATTCAATTTAAGTCTATTATATACTTCTGTCAAGTTGAACATGGCTCAAGTTTATGTACTTTGATATACTTGAGAACAGTTAAACACCCTTCAAATTCGATCAACTTAGATACACTTCAGTTCAGTATATAATAAACTTACAGGGGGTTACCACAAAATTATTTTTTAATTTAATATTCACCATACAAATTACAAACAAAAAATTTGAACTTGTTAAACATGCTTTAAGTGTATATTATAAATCGACACCTATTTCATAAACAACTTGTGTAAAAAATTATAAATCATTAATATTGATCATGAAAGACATAATTCTTACTTGTGTCAACATTGCGAAGAAGCATTGAGTACTCGTTTGAGCCACACACTAAATAATGTTATCACAACTCCCAATAAGAATATGATTAATAAACAGCTATTCCATAAAAATCTTGATGCTTAATAAATATGGATTGATTTTGTGACAAGCAGGGATACTCCCCGCTACGCTATTGAGGATCATGATAAACAAGTAGAAAATAAAACTGAAATATTATATAACAACACTAAGTTAAACTAAAACCTAGTTAAAAAAGCACCCATTTTGTCTTGCATATTCAATCTCAAAGATTTTTTTAATGAAATGGCCATGTGTATTTATGATAAAGTTATTGGAATTTGTGTATTTTACCAGCTTTATACAAGCTTTTCTTGGTGCTTGTTGAAAGGCTGAAGTAATCAAAGTTGGATATGCACTTTTGGCTTGGAAATAAAAATTGTTGAGATATTATTCTTTTAGTTGTCAATTATCTTTCTGTTCCGGTTCTGTGTATAGCTCGTAGCTGTTCATTCTATCTATATCCACCTAGTAATTTAGCCATTCATTCTTTCATGTCTTATGCATGCCCTATTAGCAAAGTCTAATTTGTGATCATTTACCCATATATTAAACCTCATTTTTGCCCTATGGCTATATACGAAACTCTTGGTGTTCATTTACGCATTTATTAAATCTTTTTTTTCATACGGTTACAAAATCTTTTCGTGATCATATACCAGTATATTAATCTCATTTTTGTTGCCTGGCAATATAAACACCTTTTGTGATCATTTACCACTCTGTTTGAAATATATCATGGGTTGTATGTCTATATAAATTCTTTTGGTAATAATTTACCCATATATTGAATCTTATTTGTGTTGTATGCCTATATAAACTGTTTTCAGATATGTTAAATCTCATTTTTGTTGCCTTTCGTGATCATTTATCACTCTGTTAAAAATATTTTATAAGTCGTTTTGTTCCTTGGCTACATAAACTCGCACGACTATAGAAAATCTCTTTTCTGTTGAATGAGTGACTATATAATAATTCTTTGGGTGGTCATTTCTCAATATGTTGAATCTATTTTGCATGGCTATATAAACTTTTCTTGATATTATATCTCTTTGTCTGCTGTATAAACTTACCTTCACAATAAATGCCAGCCATTAAAAGACAACCACATGGCGAGGGTCGTTCGAAATTTTACCATCTCGATTCTAGAACAAAAGGTAAACCCACATTTAAAAACACTTTTCTACCGAATTATAATCTACGCTTATTGAAACAAGGTATACTTTAGTCAAATAGCAGCCACAACGAAAGTAAATTACCTTCCCAGACAATACTCTTTACTTTGAAAGCCAAGCCCAACTCATATTTTGCCATCTTCAGAAAACGCTAAAACAACGTTTAAAACGTGAACGCGATAAGTTAGAAACGTTCAAACGTCAAACACACCTCTTTCAACATCGTCTTTAACTTAAATAAACGAACCGACGACTATGGCGACGAGGATAATTTTACCTTATTGTTTTACTTATTCAACCAACCCATACTTTACTCAAATAAAAGCTATCGAAAAGTAAATTACCTTTTACGACAAATCTTTATCTTAAAAGCCAGCCACAAACACCATCGCCATCGCACGTACTCTACAAGAATGACAAATTCAAACATGGCGACCGTCCTTCTAAATCTACGTCTCGAGGAGAAGCTAAAACAACATTTACAAGCAGAATTGTGCGACGAAAAATTACAAATTAACTTTAAGTAACAACAATCAACGTTCTACTTTGCTTAAAGCAACCATAAAATCACCATTTGAAGAACAAAATACGTTACCTATTTCTCTTGCTTGCAGCACGATTTATAAAACTTTCTGTGACGACTGTCTCCCTTATAAAGTTAGAAACATGTGACTTCATTTGCATTTCTCAACCCAAGCGAAAAGCAGGGTGGGTAGATTTTATGAATAAATAAGCCAAAGTACCATCGAAATGACAAAGAGAACAAAAGGCAAATACAAAGGAAAACAATGAGCATTGTCAAGTGTTTTTGGCTTATTTATGCAGAAATCTATCAACCCTGGCAAAAAGATATGTTGAAAGCCCTGTCCAACTTCCACCCCCGCACCAGTGGGATTTAGTGTAATTTATTGAGGTCAAAGATCAACATTAACAACGCACATGCACAAATTTTTTAACTTAATCTGGATTGTTCGCCCCAGTACAAGATGCTACACATTTCCTCTACAAAACGAAAACCAACAATCAAAGCCAGCACACATAACTTCACCAAATTTTAGACAGGAAGTTCACGTTTCAAAAAGAGGACAAAAATATTAAAAAGTAATGACGCAACAACACTGAGATTTAAACCCATGGATACATAAACCTTTTTGGTGATAATTTTGCCACCATATATTAAAATATTTTTTGTTTCATATATAAACTCTTTTTGTGAGTATTTACCCATCTATTAAAGCATCGTTTGCGTTGTATGGCCACATAAACTCATTTGGTGATCATTTACCCATATATTAAATCTCATTTTTGTTGCCTGGCTATACAAACTCCTTTTGTGATCATTTATCACCCTGTTTAAAATATTTCATGGGTTTTATGGCTATAAAAAATATTTCATGGGTTTTACAGCTATGTAAACTCTTTTGGTAATCGCTTACCAGTATATTAAAGTCATTTATGCGTGTTTTAAATCTCGTTTTTGTTGCTTCGCTATATAAACTCGCACAAGTATAGAAAATCTCTTTTCTGTTGCATGACTATATAATAACTTTTTGGTGATCATTTCTCTATATGTTAAATCTCTTTTTGTGTTCCATGGCCATATAAACTTTTCTTGTAATCATTTACACATATATTAAATCTCTTCTCTGCTCCATGACTGTACAATAACTCTTTTGGTGATTATTTACCCATATATTAAAATATCGTTTGTGTTGTCTGGCTACATAAATTCTTTTGGGGATCATTTACCCATCATATTAAATCTATTTGTGTTGCATGCCTATATAAACTTTTTTTGTCATCTTTTACACATGTTAAATCTCATTTTTGTCGCTTGGCTACAGGAACACGCACGAATATAGAAAATTTCTTTCTGTTGCATAACTATATGACTCTTTTGGTGATCATTTCTCCATATGGTAAATTTATTTTTGTGTTTTCTTGTGTTACCCATCTATCAAAATATCGTTTGTGTTGTATGGCTATTTAAACTCCATTTGTGATCAATTACCCATCTATTAAATCTTTTTAATTTTTTCACATGGTCACATAGAGTCTTTTTGTGATCATATACCAGTATACTAAATCTTATTTTTATTGCCTGGCTATATAAAATCCTTTTGTGATCATTTACCCATCTATTTAAAATATTTTTGGGGTTGTATGTTCATATAAACTCTTTGATGATCGTTTACTCATATATTAATCTTATTTGTATTGCCTGCATGCTATATATGTTCTTTTGATGTTCTTTCACTCATCTATTAAATTTTTTCTAGTACTGAAGTGGCTTCATTTAAGCTCTTTTTACATTTTACTTTTTACTTTATATTTTTTTCATTTTTTAATCTCGCCATAACTAAAAACGCAGTGAGTATTTTGATAGGAAAACAGATTCCATTTTCTTTCAATTACTTTGCATTTTTTTTTGTAAATGTGGTGTGTTGCACAACTAAACTGTATACAATAGTCTAACTATACATACACTGTTCGTCGCGGGCCCTAGCCGCCGCGCATTATAATACCATGAATATGGCATCTCGTCGTGCCCCTAACTTAACCTAACCTAGTGCATGTCGCACCTACGAGGTACCATAAACAGGGGTCGAACACTTACATCTTTCGTCGTTGTCTGCGTTGCCCCACACCAAGAGAAACCTAGACACTGGTAGCGGACTTCATCATGAAGCTAGCCCGGATAACCAATGTGCATGCTTTTACCTGCTGCGGAAGATTCATTGAAAGGGCCCCCTCTTCTTCTTGTATTTTACACAGCTTCTCTCTTTTTACGGGTACCACTTGTACGCTCTACCAATGGGTACCATTTGTACCCTCCTAACCCCAAGGAAAACATTGCCAGTTTTTTGTGAACCAAGGTTGATTACTTCTGCACTGTCAGCATTTAAAATGCTAGAACATTCTTTGTTTTTCAATCAATCAAAATCTGGCAAAGCTTTACTTGCGCACATCCTAGGTCTGGTCATCCTGTCTAAACTAATGCACCATGCCCTAACGCTCACTTTCCACCAGCCAAATATATTCACGCAAGGCAGAACCAAAAATTCTGCAAGAAAGTAAAGCCAATCACGTTGGTAAGACAGTGATTTCCTTTTTTCGTGAACAAATTTGCCAAATGAAAAACGACTCTTGTGCCTAAGTGGAAGAAAGGGGTGGAATTTTGGAAAAACCCTAGGGTCGAAAATTCTGCAAGCCAAATTACTGACAATACATAAACTCACTCGGCCTTTCGAATCACCTTGATCACGCATTCCTTCTATTATTCACATTTACACCCTCTTCTACAAAAAGAACAGAAACATCTTTAATTATTCGATACAGTTGATTAAAATTGACTTTCTAAAACAACATATCTTATAAGTTGAAATAGTTGACCTGCATCTAAGGACATATGCAGACTTAGATTCATTTATGCAATGTCTTTCGTCAAAATCCAAGATCTGATTGGTTTTGTTAGTGAATATATGCTAATTTCGACCTAGAGGACTTCAAGCCACTATATACATATCGGCGAAAATTAGTGCTTGCTCGGCAAATTGAATTGCCTGGCTGATATCTAGCAAGCTGAAGCATAATATATACATATGTATCATGATTACGTAAATAATTTCCCCAGGATAACAGAATAATTGGTACGCGTTTTCAGTTATGCCTGTTCCACTTTTGCACTGCCAATACGCAATCCAGAAAATGCATAAAAAATTGCTTCGCAAAGTATTTTGAATAGATAAGCAAAGATAAGCATGGATTCTATTGTACGTTAGGCTATTTAAAACGTCGGATTTTGAGCGCGATGAGGTAATGAGAGTTTCGTTCCTCATTAACCATTTTTTGAAAATTCTTCTTTTAAAACAAGCGTAACTTGCAATAATGCCCCTTCTTTAACAGACGTAATTAAGTTGTCTGTATAATTAACTTGGCAACTTATTGCAGTCATACCTGCAGGATTCTATAGCCATATGCTGTGAAGCATTACTTGAGTGCAAATGATTTTGAATGATATATGCATGAAACAACTTCATTGTGCTTACACATTTGTTGAAAATAAAGAGTATTTTAAATTTGTGGCAGTGAATTAATCGAGATTGCAAACACGAACTAATAGACTATACAAAAGCCTAGGACCGGCGAAGGTATTTAGTCGCACATTCAATACATATAAACTGAATAATTATTATTTATATGTATTGTAGAGAACCCGTCTTCTCCTCCTATTTTGCGACCTAGGAGAAATATTGCGCATTCATTAGATCAACCATCAGTAAAAGATAATTTCAAAAGACCCACTTTTGCACGATATACACAGAAGACACCCATGTACTGATCTACATTCGATGTATTTAACGAAGTATTTTGCCTAAAGCATGCAAATTCAGCAGCGGCAACCACTAACAATTGATGATATTAATGAGGCAATAATGAGGCCATATGTCCTTAGATGCAGGTCAACTAATATGACAGAGGCAAATTTGAAACATATTATGAATTCCATTCCCCATTCATAAAGGCATAAATCGAGCTATACTTTGCTCAAATAAAACCTGCAAGGAAAGTAAATTACCTTTTTAATCTTCACATGAAACGCCAGCTATGAAAGACAGCCACCGCATGGTGAGCACGGTTCGGAATTTTCCATCTCGATTCTCGAATGAAAGATAGATCCACAATTAAAAACACATTTCACAGCAATCATATTTAATTAAGGCGTATTAACACAAGCTATACTTCAGTGAAGTAAAAACTACAACGAAAGCAAATTACCTTCCCGGACATGCGTTTCGTCCACACATTGAAAGCCAGCCACAAACAAGGCCAGTCTCTATGGCAAATTCAAACAAATTTAAACTCTACCATCTTGAAGAAAAGCTTGTCTTGCGACGAATTTAAAATAATATGGCAACGACGATAATTTTACTTAATCGTTTTACGTATTTAAACAACCTTTACTTCACTCAAATAAAGCAAATTACCTTTTAAGACAGTCAATCTTCAACTCAAAGGCGAGCCACAAAGTCAATCGCTAGCGTACTGTACAACAAACGCCTACAAGAAAGACGAATTCAAACATGGCGACCGTCCTTTCTAAATTTACCCTCGCGAAGAGATGCTTAAAATCACATTTACAAAGACAATTTAGGGAATAAAAATTCCAAATTACCTTCAAACAACAACAATCAACGTTCTTCTTAGCTTTAAGCAGCCATAAAATCCGTGATTTAAAAAAAAAAATTCTAAAGGAACCTTGCACTCTGTCTTGCACGATGGTCCACCACGTTGTATAAATTTTTCTGTGACGTGTCCAGTTGGATCACGTGACTTCATTTGCATTTCTCCAAAGAAGTTATAAGATAGATTGAAAAGCCCCTGTCCACTCACACCCCCCCCCCTGACTGACCAAGTGTGATATAGACAATGACTTTGATTGGGACTAGGCCCAAGGGAAGTAACGGGCTTCGCCCCGCTCGCAGACAATGCCCCCCCACTTAACCATCGAAGGGTGATCAGCCCGTTGATGCAAACTTTCAGGAACAACTTACAACAAACGTGTATCGTATTTATCTAATTTAGTACAGCAACACTCTAAACATTGTGGGAGCCTCTTCGCGCAGATACGCTATCAGAATTAGCAGCGCGCATGTGCAGTATATATTACACACGTTGCTCTATACAAACCATGAATTATCAGGATCGTTCGCAATATTTAAATATTAAATATATATTAAATAACGAAACAAAAACGAGCAGTTAAAACCAACACCCACAACTTCATGAAAACTTTAGGTAGAAAGCTCGCATTTAAAAAAGGAGAAAAAAAATATGAAAGAAATCATAAAGCAGGACTGGGATTCGAACCCGCACCAAAAGAACGTGGGTTAGCTCGACGACCACTTGGCCAAACGGGCTAAAACCACACTGCTTCAAAACTATATTCAATTTAAACCTATTAGCCTCATTCACAAACAAATACACTTAACATTTATAACTCAAAATTAGCTATTTTTGTGCAAAATATCAATATACAGCAAATGTAATCGTCCTCTCGGCTCCGTTTAATAATTTATGCAAGAAAGTTTGTTTTTTTACAATTTATCTTTCCCCACCGGTGTGGATTTAGAGTGTTTTGTTTGCCCAAGCCAGACCCCAGAAGTATGGAAGAAAACCTTCTGCGCTGTGGGTAGACATTTAGTCTATTATATTTACAAATTGTCCAATGCTGTCAAGTTTGTGTTGGCGGGGGGTTACTAGACGAGTTTTGTGCAAGAAACAGAATTTTTATTGTCTTTTTCTTTTGGAGAGTCACTGCTGAAAGCTCAAAAACAAAGAAATATTTCGTTCCGCGAGAAAAATTTCGCCCACTGGAAACTAGCATTTTTATTGGCCAGAGAAGGCAATCGGCTAGGCAAAACCTGCATTATGAATCTGTCTTATGCGACAAACAGGCCGACGCAAACCTCAAAGATAATTGATGCAGTACTAGTAATTGATCTAAAATATATATTAAATCTACCTTTATCTAAAATTCTATTTAACTCCATTTAACGTTATTAGAGAAATGCATGATTTGAATTCTTAATGCCATATAATAATAAACTCGACCAATGAAATCGCTCTATTTTCTCAGCCAAAAACCTGCATTCTACATTCAATGCGAAATCAATCGAAAAAAATATAAATGTTAAATTTGTTCGCAAGATTTAACTTAGGACAGGCTAATGCATTAAGCCCGTTTTCCACTTTAACCTTATCGAAGCGAAACATAACGTTTTTATATTGTGTCCATATCATTAGTTCTGCTTCAAGAAGAGTCTGGGACGAGCGTGGTGTGACGTAGCTTAAGGACTAAGTTACGACGCACATTATACTTTTGGTATATTTTCTCCGGCATGTCAGGCAATAGCTCGGATTCGGAAAGCTCTCACGGTTCTCAGTGACTCAGAATACAATTATATTCCTGGGTATATTATAGAGGATGAATCAAATGATACCAGTCACGAAATTGGAACTCTAGAAGCAGTTGATAGCGAAATTTTAGGCGATCATGATGCATGCCTTTATGCTGATGAACCTCTAGCCGACGAAGAATGGTACGCGAAACGCAATGAGCAGAACGAAATGCTGCAACGACGATTAGACGGCCGTGAAGATGTTAAATCATGGTAAGCAGTAATATAGATTTTTCTTAGACATACAAACGTAAAATATAAAGGCATTGAGCATGTGTGGCATATATATTGTTGATACCCAAGGCGAATCAAATGAGTGGACACATCAGTTCAACATTCTGAGGTGTTTGTTTTCGGGCTCGCTAAATTGCGCTTGTAAAATTTATACGACTCGCCTTTTGTAGCGAGTAAATATCACTATTTATTAATAACGAGAGGGTCTTTCTACAGATATAGCTAATTGCCTCTATAGAGTAATCATGATTGCGTTAGACGAGTTGTAAACCACACTTAATTTAATTTAATCAATTTGTCACAATTAATATCTGTACAAACAATCATTACAATCACTAAAACATTATAAAGTCATACAAATAACATGTGACTGGAGAAAGGAACAGAACTTACGTCCCAATTGACACCTGACCCCTAAACTATAAAAAATAACCACATGCATAAATTAATTAACTTAAGTACGCTAACAAATGTATAAGGTCCCTAAACCGAGCCAGGTGGGCAGTAAAGAGGTAATTTTGCCCTCAATGGATGATTAAATAGTGGTTTAATACGGATAGCACTTGTCAAAGATAACCGAAATGTGCCCGAACTTTCTCTAACCTTTCCAAAAAGTGAAACAATATCAATATAAGAAAATTAAAGATATACATAGTGGACTATTGCATCTTTGACAAAAACTAGCCTAGCAATGATATAATCAACTGACCTTGTTCCCAACTCCAGCATTTCTTAAAATTTCAACTCTACAATGTGAACTATGGTAGTAGTTTTATAAGATATTTATACTGTCAGGACGTAATCAAATTGAGCAGTGCTATTCATTAAAACTTATGAACATCAAGACAAAGTTGTGCGAACGTCTTTGCGATGCTGATATTTGATGCTAGTCACATTACTAAGAAATTATAGGGTTGTTAAATATTCAAGATGGACCACGCGATTAGTTTTAAAAATATAATAAACACGATAGGACGTAGTTAAATTGGAAGTGGAAACGAATTTCTTTATCGAAAAATAGAAAGGAAACACGCGAATGTTTTTGTTAGACGAACTTTGTGACTGAATAAACGAAGTTTGTGCGTGGAACGGCGGAAAAGAGAGATTCTGGACTTGTGAAATCGCAAGAATGGAAAGTATTAGGCGTTTCAAGGGGAACTGGTCGTAAAGTACTATGATCAACGCGACAAACAAAGGCTATTGTCATTCTTATTTGCAATAAAGCGGATTAGCCGCATTACAAATATCGTAACTTGTAACTATATGGACAATCGCGCGTCTTCACATTTTGTTGATCTTTTCATGTCTCAGCCCCCACCCTATTATATCAAAGAACCCCTTACCTCAAAATCGTTTTAACAACATTGAACAACGGGGGAGGGGGTCAGAGCCGCATCTTATAGAAGGGA
This sequence comes from Muricea muricata, assembly GCA_963855995.1. NCBI lineage: Eukaryota > Metazoa > Cnidaria > Anthozoa > Malacalcyonacea > Plexauridae > Muricea > Muricea muricata. The sequence continues at coordinate 13,837,216 of OY979725.1, forward strand.
CGGGCCAAATAAGCTGCTTGTCTCAGGAACGCTTGCACAAGATTTTAGTTTGGTCCAGTACATAATGTGGCAAGTGTATACATCCCGCTTGATTTCATAGCCTTAAGTTCTGAATTGAAATACTTTTCATCGCCTGACGTGTTTTAACCATCCTTTGTAAACCCCTCCTTACTGTAACGGATTCTTCCTGCATGCAAACGATAATTTATACGTGTCTATTTAATAGTTCTGGTTTTAAAAAGTTTGGATTCAATGATGATCCACCTGCTTCAATATCAGCCAAAATTACAGGATCCCATTGGAAGTGCAAAATGGCGGCAGGTACCTATGGAGAAAAAGCAGAGTGCCTGAGTTACTTAATATTACCGCACACCAGGTTCCCGCAGATGCTATGGTTTTGTAACGTTAACTGTTTTACAATTAAGGAGTGCTTTTAAAAACGTCTATTTTGTAATTTCACTCAGAAACCAAAACAATAGGCAGTTTTTTCCAAGTTTGCCCAGTTTCAACTTGCAATTTCAAGTGGGATCTCACCTACGTACAGTGTAGCTTCATAGCCTGTTCTCTCCAGTATGAGGCATGTGAGGCAATTTCCTGCGAGCAAGCTATTAGTTAGCAAGGGACGTGCTATTTTCAAATCTAGAAATCGCAGGTTATATGCAAGGTTAATATAAAAAAAGCTCTGGAGAAATACATACTACGCAATGTTTCTCTCTCTCTGACTATGAAGCAAGCAAAAACGTTTACAAACAAAACTTACCTGACTCTTCTTCGGTCAGTGTTCGTCCACCGGGTTCTGACAATGTAAATGTCAGCCAATCAGATTGAAGCTGTTCTCTTACAAAGTTCATAAGACACGAAGATTTCTCACGGGACTTAAACGTACCTGTTTAAAATATTGCAGAAAAAAAAAAGATTAAAATGCGTTTTACTTACATAGTTAACCTTTATGCTAAGAACGAAGTTCACTTAGTAGCACCGTCTATAACACAGTAATTTTAAATATAACAATACAGTGGAAACTCCTTAGACATACATGATTTCATAGCATAACCAGGAACCTGAGGCAGATGACAGCAAATTACTCGAAACGTTGTATTAAAGATGAATGTCCATTGATTTGTCATTTTTATGGCTCTATATAGCCAGTCAATAAGGGCAAATCACTGAGCTCTTCGTAGGAATTCTAAACCTTCATCGATAAATGTGATGTAACATACAATCTATATACTTTATGGTATTACTTCGAAAACCTCAAGTTTACCATAATGCAGTTTAACTAAAGCGCGAGTCGTTTAAATCATTGAACTAAACTGGGGCCGGTTGTATAAAAAAGTGATTAAAGTTAACTATGATTAGTGTAAACGTCAACCAATCGGAACAACGTATTTTGTACTTGATCACTATTTAACTACGAAACAGTGATTAAAAAAGTGATTAAGAGTTTTATACAACCGGCCCCTGGTGTTTACCTTGCAAAATATAGCCATCGGGAAATTTGACCCGTAACAAAGTAAAGCGATACGTTCTTGCAGTATTTTTGTCGTCTCGTTCTCTCATTGCGCGAGTTCTTAATCGGGAATTACGATCGACTTCTTCGGATCTAAAATTATAAGTATCATAAACCAACAATTGAAATTTGTTTTCAAATTCTATTAGACTAGTAAAACGGAGAAAAAAGTCTTTATGAATAAGTTGTTACAGGGACGAGATTGGAAATGTCTTTAAATAAGTTGTTGCAATGACCAAGAAGGAAATGATTCGGGCAGATACAGTATGTGTGTCCGTTTAGAAGTGGTCTCCGCTTAACAAGGGTTGGGTACATTTCCGCTGATAAGTCACACCAAGCTTTGCATAACAAATAAATCGCGCGCGCATGACTCGCACCACGCACTGCCGTAGAATTAACATCACAAGAACATCAAAGCGCCGGGGACGAGGCTGGGTATGTGATATTTCGGAAATGAGTCTGGTCTAGTTCCTTCGATATCGAGAATTTCGCAAGACGTTTGACCTTGTGGATCATGGAATATTACTCCGCAAGTTTGATACTATGAATGTAACCAAAGCTGTTTGGCTATGGATCTGATAGAAATCAGCAGGTTAAACTCGTAGGAACGCTATCATCTATTAAATCATGCCCTACACCTGTTTCCCAAGGTACCGTGTTGCTGCCGGTGCTTTTTAACACTCATACGCAGAATGAGACTATGTCACTAGGTTTATCTAGCCCTATGCAGTGAGCCGAGTGAGGTAGTGGAAATTGCTGGGAGTCTAGCATCAAATCTAAAGTAGAACCCTCGTGTTGAGAGCATTGCAAAGAAGGCAAACATGAAACAAACGTGTATATGTAGCGAAGTAGCCTTTTGAAGTCGGCATTACGTGTTATGAAACTAAGATTAGGCCTATACTGGAATACGCTGCACCAATATGGAGTGGCTTTCCTGACCTTGGTATGTTGTTGATGAAATAGAAGTATAAAAAACAAATGCATTTACCTCGACGTCATATTCGTTGGAAAGAGGCAAATACTAATAGCGCAGACTACATCCCATATACTGGGGCATTAAAACTATAGGATCATACAAGGGGGGCTATAGGGGAATCAGTGTGACGACCACTGACCTTAAATATATTTAAGAGAGTGGCAGAGTTAGCTTTGTTCAACAGATCAAACTCACCGTTTCATCTGCATTCTTTTTATTTCTTCTGAACTCAATTCAAAAAAGTCATCAGGAAGCTCCGACGTTTCGTTTGAGGACAGCGGTAGAAGTATCTGCAGTACAAATCGCAAATTGTGAGTTGAGATTTGCAATTACTTAGAAAAATATCCTTTCCCAGTCGGAGTACTACCTTTCAATGTCCCTTATTGAATGTGTTAGTGCGCTATTAGCTAGAATCTGAGTGGATCAAAATGTCGTACTAATATACAAGTTTACTATACTATAGTTCTGTAGTTCGCTTCTTTGCTAACTAATCCACGTAGGTACGCACGTATTTTTATGCTCGCTTGGCTAAAGATTTAACTTGCCGAATTCTTTATTCAATCTGGCTTCGGGTATAATGGATTAAATAAGTTTAACAAGTTTTAACGCAGAAATCTAGTAAGGTTAATTAGTTGCTCACCTTTAAAGATCTGTCCAACTTTGGTTTACACGATTCTGTAGTAACAAGAACTTCTTTCTTTACAGTTAATTTTTCTGCAGCGCGGTCAAGTCTTCCTCAAGAATAAAATACATCTCATCCGGCTTTTCTAGGACAAAAAACGATTTAATTTGAGATGGATTTAGCAAGATCTGCTACAAGGAAGGTCGTAAGATTAGTCAAAATCACCGCAATGCACTAAGACTAGGCCTTGATTCAGAGAATTATTTTAAAAGACCAAAAAATATCTGACATAAGCTAAATTGTACAGCGTGCATGCTAGGGCATTGGGAAAATATTGCATGCGTTTTGCCTGCCAGGAAAATCGTTATTGCATGATTATACAAACATGGCGTTAACGAATGTGATCTTCATCGTGACTTGATGGTGAAATATTTAACGCTTCATGCAGTCAAATGATTTACATGTTGTTACATGTGATAGCGACAGGGAATATGGCGCAGGGGAAATTAATTTGAATAACGCAGAAACTGAGCATGATTCTTAAAGTGACAGTTTTAAAATGCACGCTTAACCGTTGTTGTGATACTATGTACCTCGTAATGGTTTTTCCACAAATCGACAACCCAATAAAAATTCAGTACTTCCTTTTATAGGCTTCACTCTTTCCTAGATGAAATGAAATAACATTTAATTTCAGTGTTGTGTGACTGAATCAGTAACCAAGCTAGCCTGCATTTCCTTTTTTATAGCCATGGAAAGAATTGATTTTTAAAGAAATAAGAAATGATTTAAAATTGGCCTAGCACGAGCAAATTAGCAGGCTGGTTTCACCACTGAATTCATGATATTACGAACCACTTTCAAAGACACTTCTTTCATTATTACAGCATTTAAGACACTACAATGATCACTAGTCAGTATTATGTACATATATGTAATAAATACTCAAAAACACAAACCTGGAAAACTTTATTTCCCTGCTTTATTCTGCGATGTTTGTCTTCCTCGGGATTCTTTAGTATATTATCTAAATACCTTTTTGAAACAAAATTCACTAAAATAAATCAAACTAATAATTAAAAGTATGCTCTGTTTTCAACAAATCAGCAATAAAAACAACATTACACACACAATAATCAGAGTTCATTCTGCATTTTCATTGGTCGAGAGCTGTGTGTTACCAAAATCAATAGATTTCATTTTTTGTACTTCCGTAGTTTAATAGATCATAGATGGCGTCAGTTCGTGCGAAGAACAAAAAGTCGTCTTTGTGTACTTTTTGGTTCTTCGCAAGCTACGGCATCATGTGTGACCTATTACAGTACAGACACAGGCAAAATGAAATCTATTTGTTAATTATATTTTTCGTGAATCAAAACTACATAAAATTTGAATTTCAAATTTAAAACAACTTTGTACAAAATCTTGTCCAGAGGTAGGCCGTACCTCGTCCTCTATAGATTCCCAGACAGGCAACTGAGTTGATAATTTACACGCACAGCACATCAATACAGCTTTCAACTTTACTCTGGTCCTTATTCAAGCTTTTGATCATGTTCACTGGTGTTAACATTCGATCACTTTCATATTTCTGGAGTAAGCAAATGCCCAGTGTTATTATGCATATACACTGCATGATGCAAAATATTTTCTAACTTTCTTTTTTCTTCTATTTTCAAACTTTCTCGTTACATGTTCAAATTACAACAGACTAACAACTTGTTTTTACGAGGGTCATGTGACAATATTGGACATACAATATGGACAGTGATAACCTACAGTGATCCTCGGACGCATGTCCTATGCGCGTTCATCTTAGAGGTAGGATTGGTACAAATTGTACGAATCTAGCAAGACAGCCACACAAAACACACGACTACCCACCTACATACTCATTAAACACTTTGTACAATTTGTATGAATTTTGCGATTGTAGCAAAACTTTAACAAGAACCATGTGACTACCTAGCAACCCATATCATGAACAAATACCAGAGACCTTACGAATCAAACGATTAATGGCCATTGGCATTACCTCCACAAAACTTACAAGATCCAGGGTCAGACTTGCTTTCAGTCATGAGACGCACAACACACTAAGTGCCACCTGAGCTTTCCATGCAGAAGCTAGGTACTTATGACCAGTGCTTAGGTTCACCAAACCCACTGAGTTTCATGTTGACACAAAATTTTCTGTAGTATTGTATACCTGTCTGAGACATTCTTCCATGTGATCTCGGATATGACGTCGTTTACAACTACTGGAACAGAATGGGCATATAAAGAATACACCACTGACTGTAAGAATTGGAGCAGCATCTTGCTTTATAACCTGAAGAAAATAATAAAATGTGTTAAACTACCAAATATACAACTTTCCTAACTTCTAAGAAACAGAATACAATTACTAATCACTCATGATCCTGGTAAAAAAAATAAAATATGATTGTTAAATCAAGTTCTTAGGACTCAGACAATAAACAACCTACCTCTTGTTCTACAATTCTTGATCCATCAGGCCCACAAGCCAATGTTTCTCTCCTGATTTCACTTTTTACTACATTGTACCAAGGAAAAGTAACTCTCAAACAAAGTTGCATTATTAAATAAATACATATACATACAGCTATTTCAATTAAGGTTGTCAGTTGTCTTTCCAAAAGCATCACTATGTCAGAACACAATGGATGATGAATTATTGTTCATTTAGGCCCTAATCAATACTACCCTGTTTAGAGGTGAAAATAAGCAATAATAATTTATCCTTTGCATGCTCATAGTTTACCTTTAGTTTACAGTTCACGCTTTTCAAAGGCAACCTTTAATGAATTAACAGTTGATATTTGTCTTGCTGTGAGTCAAACAGATTCCTCTGAAGTTCAAAATCTGTTTTAATTCTTAGTGGTAGTTATACACATGTTATAGGTTCCTGCTGAAGCACCAATAGTTGACTATTAACTATTCTCAACTCTTCTGGCTTGAAATGTGTGTGAACTGCAGTTGAGATTCAGACACATTTGTCATTTAGAAATACACAACATTTAGTGAAATGTTACACTAATGAGTTTTTATTAGCCTACAGTTGCGCTAGGATGAGATTTTCTTGCAAGATCATTGGAATGAGACTTCCATGTTGCTGTCGCTGATTGTGGGCGACGTGTTTGCTTATCTTGCTGTTCAAATCTTGCAATTGCTGCCTATTAAAAAAAACACAAAAAAAATGTTGTAAACCTACCAATACACATAAAAGAAACCCGAATTAACAAGGAGACACGACATAACATCATTTATAGACAACAAAAATACTGAACTCAGACAAGCCAGAAACAGTTTGATCTTAAAATAACAAACATGCACACCTGTCCAGCTCGTTGAGCGTCAGATGTTGGGGCTTTCCGTGGTTCTTGTGTAGCATTTGATTGACTTTTTGTGCTAGGTGTTGAACTCTCGTAACTCAAAACATGACCTTCTCCTGCCCTATGAAACTTCACAGCTAATTTAGCTTTCTGAAATAATTTACACATTGCTCACAATAACTGCATAATATGTATGAACCTGGAAGGTAAAAATTATACATTAAAGTGTGAATCTCAAAAGAAGGCAACAAAGTGCTTGGTTAAGGAGGGGGATCAAGGTGGCGTCAAGATGTTAGCCACTATTCAATGTCTGGCCATCAAAAAAACAATTTTGCAGTCATGGTCACATATCGAGTTAGTGTGCTTGGATGAAAACACATTTTTGGGCATTGCAAAAATTTGTTGTTGTGAAATAGTTAAGACTATACAGTATATTAATTATCACTGCACTTCAATTCAGCCATGTTTAGCTACAGCATGGCAGTATAAATCAAAGTACTCAAGAAATATAACAAAATTGTATACAAACTATAAGTTGCTATTTGAAGAAAATATTAGTATAGCCCATCCGTGACCATGTATTAAAATATAGCTGCCCAAATTGAAGTTGGCTGCATAAATGGGATGGTCCTGGGTGGAGTTAGGCTTTAGTTTATCAAGTTTTCAGTATTTTACCTGTGGTCTCATTATTTTTTAATGTTTTTGATCACAATATTCTATTCTGAAGTCTGTGATCACATTAAAGAGGGCACATTTGCAACTTGTTATGTATCACTTGGTACCAGCCTGGGCGGGTTTTGGTCACCCTACACGATCGTTAAAAATATCACTTTATCACACCATCGTTTTTAACCATCTAATTAAACGCATTTCGAAATGTTCTCAATGTAAAGTTTCACATCAGCCGATCACATTTTCAATTGCGATGTTTTCTGTGTTCTTTATTACAGAATCATTTGCCACTTGAAATGGAAGCCATTAAGATGTGGAATATGGACTCACTGTAAAGAACAGAAACCAAAATGATTGAGACCTAATTTCCTGCATAAAATTGCCAAAATTGAGGCAGAAATTTCCAGAATTTGGTCGTTTTCAGTTTTGCCCGTTTTCGGTGTCGTTCATTTCTGGTCTCAGTTTTTGTCCCTTACAAAGACCCCCACACCATGCTACATTCCTTCACTAGCACTGTAGCATCACATAACGTGAACATTTTTCTGCTTTACCGAGTAACTGTTTTTTTATTTCCAGAAAAGACTATTTAGGAATACTATATATACATTATAGTTACAGTGTGTGTACCACGAAATCATCCTCAGACTAACTAGCATAGTTTACAGTCTGATGATAATTTTGAGATAAAATTATCATTTCTTTAATATAATAATCTTCGGATTTTTTTTGATAAAAGTTTTGCAATTGCTAAAAGAAAGAACATACCTTCACAAAGCACTGTATAAACTCACTGCAAAGCACTGATGTGTTTTCAATAGCAAACAAAACGTCAATTTCGTTTTTTAAAATACATTTATTTATAATAATCGCCCATATTTTCTTGCATTCTTGTGATTGAGCCCGTAAATACCAGTAAGATAACGCCGATTACTTCACATTACATTCAAAACAGTATAACCAGTTATATACTATATTATAATATAGCATTTGTAAATTCTAAACGCTGATTGGCTAAGAGCCATGTTGATATAACTCTATGTCAACACGGAAAATTTCCCGCCACTCTTCTGTTAAAGTTCTTTGTGCTATGTTATAAAAGAAATATAAAACATTTCTTCCGTATTGATACACAGGTAGCCAACATGAAATGAACAACAATCGCCTGATCTTGTACGTTTATGGCACGGTTCTGTAAAGCAGAGTAGAAAAGAAACTATTTGAACATCACAATACTCTCACATGAGATTGTAAAATTTATAAGCTGGAAATCCTATCTCTAACAATGACCTAACCTCAGAAACACATGTAGGGGGGGAGGGGGGGTGTTCAAAGCTGGATTTGTGCTGAAGAAAGGCATAAAAAGCAATGACACCAGGGATATTGAACTCACATGAGATAAAATTTGACTTTAACTCGAAAATGCTGAACTGTAATATAAATTTTACGAGTCCTGAACATGCCTGAAGTTCAATGGGAAGATCATAGTTCGAAAAAAATTTCCACATGGGTAAATATAACAAGTTATAGAAATTTCGTATCAGGGGCCTGGGGACGGCAGTGTTACCTTGGCAACAAAATTAGCAATGTTTTTTTATGCGTCTTGTCATGTAGTATCCATGTACAAAATCTTATTGAGTTTGACTGAATAATAACTGAGCTATGTTCGTTTATGTATTTATTAAACCTACTAATCCAACTTGTGACGTCACAACTTTTGCTGAATCAGCAGTTTATATTTTGCACATTTTTGTGAATAACTTCGGAACAAAAAGAGATAGTCTATTACAGTAAACGGCCAATCAGCTTACTTTTTCATGCTCTTTCACATGAAACAATAAAAAAATTTACTGCCAGTGCCCTTTAAATACCTGAGCACAATATCCATGAGCGCCATTAGAGTTCACTGATGAGCGCCCATCAATGTTCCATGATCGTCATCCATATCACTCTTTATCCTTTATAAAGGAAAGAAATTTTAACGTCTTATTTGAAAAAGACTCCAAAACAATCTATACAAGTCTATTACAGAATTTTTATATCGGCCTTACTTGATGAGATAATTTTATTAGAAATATTAAGTTGTCCGCCATTTTGGATATTTGTGCATGTACGTCACAACTGGGGCAACGCAATTTTATTTTTTTACGAAACAATGATTAATATGATCCCATAACCACATGTACCGCAAGTTTTCTCGACTAAAACACGAAATGAAAAGGTTTTAAACAATATTTGATTCTTGTTAGGTATTTTGAAGTAGCTTTGAATGGCTTATCCCTATTGTGACGTCCCCAAAACACTGTTAAACAGGTTAAAAATTACTCCAAGATGGCGAACAGTTCGTCGATTTAGGTGAGAATATCCTCCACAGTCAAACAGATATAAAAAATTGTAATAGATTTCTACATATCGTTTTGAATCTCTTTCAAATGAGAGGAAATAATTTTTGTTGCCATTTTCCTTCAAATAACCAAATATGAAACAACGACTGTCAACAGCGCAGGATATCTTTACCATCAAAAGGTACGATACGCAAACATGCAAATGATTCGTAAGTCGGTTTTTGGTGGAATTAAATTAATCAATACAGTCACAGTGTATGAATACGCATCTTCAGAGGGTTGACCTTACTTTTCCACAGTTCTTGTGAGGATCTCAGAATAGAAGAGCAGAATACAACCACCGTCGTCACTGGAAAACTAAAATGAAAGAAAGTTTTCGAACGACACAAAATTCTTACGTTTAGGAATTGTTTTTACACGATACTAGAAAGAAAAAAACTTGAAACCGCAACGTTAACTGTATAATAGTTTGAACTAACAGCATCGAGCAAACAGTTGCAAACTGTTGTGATTCTCTACTTGCAGAATTTCGCACCGTCATTGTGTATTAAATGATCATTCAATAAAGTACATAAAATGAATCAAATAAATAGCTACATATCAAACCTGTTTCACGTTCTCCTTTACAAACATTTCTAACTCGCTGAAATCGTTCAATTCGTAGATAAGAAGCTAATAATACGATAACAACAAAAATCATTAACTAAAGCTTCATTTCGCAGAATACTCTCTTAATTCAAACGATTGAAACGATTGAATTTTAAATCTTTTTGGGATTGGTTTTATGGATCATACGTTTTCTATTGAAAAGTAAACTAATTGAGTGACACATTTAAACCGATTGGAACACTGAAAGGGTATCCCTCAATCTATATTTAATCTATTAGATTAAAAAATAGTCTACTAGGTTCAAAAATTCTTAAAAACTTTGAAAGATTGAAAAAATCCCTTAAACCAATCTTTAAAATTAAGAGAGCACGGAAATATTGCCCCGTTCTTCAGGCCAAATGGGTAGGAGGCTAGGAGGCCAAATGGGTAAGATCTCATGGGCAACCCGACATATAACTATAATGCATTCTCAGAACTCCAACCTAAGTCATTTCACAAACAATGCATCAATTGGTCATTTTCACAAAGTTTCATTGAATTGCGCCAAAAATTCCACATTTTAAAAATTTCAGGTGCAATTCTGGAAGAATTAGCAATGAGGAAAAAAGTTAGGTAAACAGGAATCTGCCACTAAGCTTTTCCAAATATAACAAGACAAGTCCAAAGTTAGTTTATTCTTAAGAGACCAGCGATACAATGATGCATGCAAAAATTCAACTGATTTCGATGCAAAATGCATAGGTTCTGAATCCAGACAGGTAGCACATAGCAAGAGCCATTGGCAGGCCAAATGGGTAAAATCATGGCCAAGCTGAAACATAACCATAATGCATTCCCAGAACTCCAAACTAAGTTTTTTCACAAACAATGCGTCAATTGGTCATTTTCACCAAGTTTAAATTAATTCCGTCACAAATTGCACATTTTAAAAATTTAAGGTACAATTCTGGAAGAATTAGCAATGAGCAAAAAGTTAGGGAAACAGGCATCTGGCAGTAAGCTTTTCCAAATATAACGAGACAAGTCCAAAGTTAGTTTATTCTTAAGAGACGAGCGGTGCAATGATGCATGTAAAAATTCAACTGATTTCGATGCAAAATGCATAGGTTCTGAATCCAGACAGGTAGCAAATAGAAAGAGCCATTGGCAGGTCAAATGGGTAAAATCATGGCCAAGCTGAAACATAACTATAATGCATCCCCAGAACCCCAAACTAAGTTTTTTCACAAACAATGCGTCAATTGGTCATTTTCACCAAGTTTCAATCAATTCCGTCACAAATTGCACATTTTAAAAATTTCAGGCACAATTCTGGAAGAATTAGCAATGAGGAAAAAGTTAGGGAAACAGGCATCTGCCATGAAGCTTTTCCAAATATAATGAGACAAGTCCAAAGTTAGTTTATTCTTAAGAGACGAGCGGTACAATGATGCCTGCCCAAAATTAAACTGATTTCGATGCAAAATGCAAAGGTTCTGAATCAAGACAGGTACACATAAAAAGAGCCACTGGTAGGAAAATAGGTGAAATCATGGCCAAGCTGACACATACCTGATAAGGCATTTCCAGAACTCCAAACTAAGTCTTTTCACAAACAATGCGTGATTTGGTCATTTCTACCAAGTTTCAATCAATTCCGTCACAAATTGCACATTTTAAAAATTTCAGGTGCAATTCTGCAACAATTAACAATCAGGAAAAAGTTACAACAACAGATATCTCCCACTAATCTTTTCCAAACATAATGAGACAAGTCCAAAGTTACTTTGTTCTTAAGAGACCAGTGGTACAGTGATGCATGAAAAAATTCAACTGATTTCGATGCAAAACGCAAAGGTTCTGAATCAAGACAGGTACAAATACAAAGAGCCATTGGTAGGCAAATAGGTAAAATCATAAGCAAGCTGAAACATACCTTATAATGCATTTCCCGAACTCGAAACAAAGTTTTTTCACAAGCAATGCGTGATTTGGTCATTCCTACAAAGTTTCAATGAATTCCATCACAAAGTGCACATTTTAAAAATTTCAGGTTTAATTCTGCAACAATTAACAATCAGGAAAAAAGTTACAGCAACAGATATCTCACAAAAAGCTTTTCAAAATATAACGAAACAAGTCCAAAGTTAGTTTGTTCTTAAGAGACCAGTGGTACAGTGATGCATGAAAAAATTCAACTGATTTCGATGCAAAACGCAAAGGTTCTGAATCAAGACAGGTACAAATAGAGAGAGCTATTGGTAGGCAAATAGGTAAAATCATAAGCAAGCTGAAACATACCTTATAATGCATTTCCAGAACTCGAAACAAAGTTTTTTCACAAGCAATGCGTGATTTGGTCATTCCTACAAAGTTTCAATGAATTCCATCACAAAGTGCACATTTTAAAAATTTCAGGTTTAATTCTGCAACAATTAACAATCAGGAAAAAAGTTACAGCAACAGATATCTCACAAAAAGCTTTTCAAAATATAACGAAACAAGTCCAAAGTTAGTTTATTCTTAAGAGACCAGCGGTACAATGATGCATGCCAAAATTCAACTGATTTTGATGCAAAATGCAAAGGTTCCGAATCAAGACAGGTACGCATAAAAAGAGTCATTGGTAGGAAAATAGGTGAAATCATGGCCAAGCTGACACATACCTGATAATGCATTTCCAGAACTCCAAACTAAGTCTTTTCACAAACAATGCGTGATTTGGTCATTTCTACCAAGTTTCAAGGAATTCAAAGAATATATTATAACGGTGCAGACGTGTAATTTAAAGCTCTGTCTTAAAATCTCAATATGAATGAATATCAAAGTTTACTGCACAGTTTAAGTCTGAATAACAAAGGAAAGCTAATCTGGACAGCATCGTATGATTCTCTTCAACGATTCGTAAAAGAATATCTAAATCTACGCGAAGGAAGTTGGAGCTGTCCAGGTGGCGATGGCAAATTGTATGAAGCTGGAGATGTTTCGATAAAATGGTATGCGAACTCACAGACCATTACGGTGTACGGGGAAAATAAAGCTGAAGTCGAAGAAAAATTGAAATCAGCTGCTTTTGTATCGAAAGATTTATCGTCAAACATTGTTGTAAACACCGAAGTTTCTGAAGTACATGGTCATCAGCCCGAAGCAGTTTGGCTTCTTCCACAGTTAATGATCCTCTGCAGGAGTTTAAAGAATTTACTAATGGCAAGTTATTAGCCTTGACAAAAGAATTTCATGCTAATTTGTCCATTGTAAATAAAACATTGTTGGAACACTCAATTAAGCTGAATAATTTCATACCCCAAGATTCTGAAAGGGAGCTGAATGCGTTAAGAAAGGAAAATTCGGAACTAAAAAAGGAGAATAGTTGTCTAAAGGAACGAATTAATAATCCATCTTATGTTTTGGCGGGTCTCCAGGATAAAGTAAAGTATGCAGAAGAAGAAAAAAGCAGTTTAGTTACGACAATATGATTATTGCACAATGATGCTAAAATCAATCATCCGTCAAATAATATCAGTGAGAATGTTATCCAGCCGTCTAATGAGATTATCCAACCGTTAAATGAGACTGGACAAATAGTGAATGTTGACATTAATCAGCCAACTCCAAATCAAAGCAATACCAGTCATGTTAAGCAAGTTAGCCGAGGAAATTCAAGCAAAATTGCAACAGTTTATGATCAAGTTACCCCATTGTCTAAGCAAATCCAAGGTAATTCAAGTAGAACCGCAAAAGCCAATGATCAAGTTACCCCATTGCCAAATCATTGACAAAAATTTTGACAAAAAAATTTTGAAAAAAAAAATTTGGAAAAAAAATTTGACAAAAAAATTTGACAAAAAAATTCTCATTGATATAATCACGAGAAAAATCCCGCGTGGGGTGCTCGCAAAACGCGTGTGTCTCGCGTGGGGTGCTCGCAACACGCGTGTGTCTCGCGTGCGAAACCCTCGAAACAAATCCCAAAAAAATTTTGAGGTAAATTTTGAAAAAAAATTTGGAAAAAAAATTCTGAGAAAAAATTTTAAGGAAAATTTTGACAAAAAAATTTAGAAAAAAAATTGGAAAAAAAATTTGAAAAAAATTCTGGGAAAAAATTTTGAGGAAAATTTTTACAAAAAAATTTTGAAAAAAAAATTGGAAAAAATTTCTGAGAAAAAATTTTGAGGAAAATTTTGACAAAAAAATTTTGAAAAAAAATTTGACAAAAAAATTTGACAAAAAAATTCTCATTGATATAATCACGAGAAAAATCCCGCGTGGGGTGCTCGCAACACGCGTGTGTCTCGCGTGCGAAAGGGTAAATTTTGGTAAATTTTGAAAAAAAAATTGGAAAAAAAATTCTGAGAAAAAATTTTGAGGAAAATTTTGACAAAAAAATTTGGAAAAAAAAATTGGAAAAAAAATTTGAAAAAAATTCTGGGAAAAAATTTTGACAAAAAAATTTTGAAAAAAAAATTTTGAAAAAAAAAATTTGGAAAAAAAATTTGACAAAAAAATTTGACAAAAAAATTCTCATTGATATAATCACGAGAAAAATCCCGCGTGGGGTGCTCGCAACACGCGTGTGTCTCGCGTGGGGTGCTCGCAACACGCGTGTGTCTCGCGTGCGAAACCCTCGAAACAAATCCCGAAAAAATTTTGAGGTAAATTTTGAAAAAAAATTTGGAAAAAAAATTCTGAGAAAAAATTTTGAGGAAAATTTTGACAAAAAAATTTGGAAAAAAAAATTTGGAAAAAAAATTTGACAAAAAAATTTGACAAAAAAATTCTTATTGATATAATCACGAGAAAAATCTCGCGTGGAGTGCTCGCAACAGGCGTGGGTCTCGCGTGGGGTGCTTGCAACACGCGTGTGTCTCGCGTGCGAAACTCTCGAAACAAATCCCGAAAAAAATTTGAGGAAAATTTTGGAAAAAAATTTGGAAAAAAAATTTGAAAAAAATTTTGAGAAAAAATTTTGAGGAAAATTTTGACAAAAAAATTTAGAAAAAAAAAATTGGAAAAAAAATTTGACAAAAAAATTCTCATTCATATAATCACGAGAAAAATCCCGCGTGGGGTGCTCACAACACGCGTGTGTCTCGCGTGGGGTGCTCGCAACACGCGTGTGTCTCGCGTGCGAAACCGTCGAAACAAATCCCGAAAAAATTTTGAGGTAAATTTTGACAAAAAAATTTGGAAAAAAAAATTGGAAAAAAAATTTGACAAAAAAATTCTCATTCATATAATCACGAGAAAAATAAGTTTAACAAGTTTTAACGCAGAAATGTAGTAAGGTTAATTAGTCGCTCACCTTTAAAGATCTGTCCAACTTTGGCGGTCAAGTCTTCCTCAAGAATAAAACACATCTCATCTGGCTTTTCTAGGACAAAAAAACCGATTTAATTTGAGATGGATTTAGCAAGATCTGCTACAAGGAAGGTCGTAAGATTAGTCAAAGTCACCGCAATGCACTAAGACTACAATCGTATGCAAAATAAACGAGACACTCCATGCTCCCGAACCCTTCTCAATGTTGTTTAGTGATTGCTAGCACCGTTTCAGGCCTTCCTTTTTAATTTCATCTTTAAATCACAACATTGCATGGGGGAAAGGGGGATAAGCCTTACAAAATCCGGATGGCACGTTTTATTTTGCAAGGGATTGTAGTTCCTTCGATATCGAGAATTTCGCAAGACGTTTGACCTGGTGGATCATGGAATGTTACTCCGCCAGCTTCCTGTTATGAATGTAACCAAAGCTGTTTGGCTATGGATTTGATAGAAATCAGCAGGTTAAATTCGTAGGAAACCTATCATCTATTAAATCATGCCCTGCACCTGTCCCCTAAGGTACTGTGTTGCTGCCGGTGCTTTTTCACACTCATATTAACGATATTGAAATACATGCAAATATGCGGATGACCGTACGCAGAATGAGACTATGTCACTAGGTTTATCTAGCCCTATGCAAGAGGCTCTTCAAGCAATCCAAGCATGGTCCACAACGAAGAAAATGATAATAAACCCGAAGAAAACGAAAGACATGTGGATCTGTTTCAATACGACGATTCCAGAACCAGCACCATTCGTTACTGGCAGTGAGGTAGTGGAAATTGCTGGGAGTCTGGCATCAAAACAGTCTAAAGTAGAACCCTCGTGTTGAGAGCATTGTAAAGAAGGCAAACATGAAACAAACGTGTGCATGGAGCGAAGTAGCCTTTTGAAGTCGCCATTACGTGTTATGAAACTAAGATTAGGCCTATACTGGAATACTTTGCACCAATATGGAGTGGCTTTCCTGACCTTAGTATGTTGTTGATGAAATAGAAGTATCAAAAACAAATCCATTTACCTCGACGTAATATTCGTTGGAAAGAGGCAAATACTAATAGCGCAGACTACATCCCATATACTGGGGCATTAAAACTATAGGATCATACAAGGGGAGCTATAGGGGAATCAGTGTGACGACCAGTGATCTTAAATATATTTAAGAGAGTGGCAGAGTTAGCTTTGTTCAACAGATCAAACTCACCGTTTCATCTGCATTCTTTTTATTTCTTCTGAACTCAATTCAAAAGAGTGATCAGGAAGCTCCAACGTTTCGTTTGAGGACAGCGGTAGAAGTATCTGCAGTACAAATCGCAAATTGTGAGTTGAGATTTGCAATTACTTAGAAAAATACCCTTTCCGAGTCCTAACCTTTCAATGTCCCTTATTGTATGTGTTAATGCACTATTAGCTAGAATCTGAGTGGATCAAAATATCGTACTAATATACAAGTTTACTATACTATAGTTCTGTAGTTCACTTCTTTGCTAACTAATCCACGTAGGTACGCACGTATTTTTATGCTCGCTTGGCTAAAGATTTAACTTGCTGAATTCTTTATTCAATCTGGCTTCGGGTATAATGGATTAAATAAGTTTAACAAGTTTTAACGCAGTTAATATTTAACGCATTACAGTTAATTTTTCTGCAGCGGCGGTCAAGACTTCCTCAAGAATAAAACACATCTCATCCGACTTTTCTAGGACAAAAAAACCGATAACGAAAAAATAAAATATGATTGTCAAATTAAGTTCTTAGACTCAGACAATAAACAACCTACCTCTTGTTCTACAATTCTTGATTCATGAGGCCCACAAGCCAATGTTTCTTTCCTGATTTCACTTTTCACTTAAATAATACATATACAGCTATTTCAATTAAGGTTGTCAGTAGTCTTTCCAAAAGCATAACTATGTCAGAACAGAATGGATGATTAATTATTGTTCATTTAGGCCCTAATACTGAGGAAATCAATACCACCCTGTTTAGAGGTGAAAATAAGCAATAATAATTTATCGTTTGCACGCTCATAGTTTACCTTTAGTTTACAGTTTATGCTTTTGAAAGGCAACTTTTAATGAATTAACAGTTGATATTTGTCTTGCTGTAAGTCAAAAAGATTTCTCTGAAGGTCAAATCTGTCTTAATTCTAAGTGGTAGTTATACACATGTTATAGGTTCTTACTGAAGCACCAATAGTTGACTATTAACTTTTCTCAACTCTTCTTGCTTGACATGTGTGTAAATTGCAGTTGAGATTCAGATGCATTTGTCATTTAGAAATACCCAACATTGAGTGAAGTGTTACATAATGAGTTATTATAAGCCTTGTTATGTTAGTTACCTTCATTTTGTAAGCTTGACACATTCACTGCAGTTGTGCTAGGATGAGATTTTCTTGCAAGATCATTGGAATGTGACTTCCATGTTGCTGTCGCTGATTGTGGGCAAAGTGTTTGCTTATCTTGCTGTTCAAATCTTGCAATTGCTGCCTAATAAAAAAACACAAACAAATTGTGGTAAAAACCTACCAATACATATAAAAGAAACCCGAATTAACAGGAAGACACAACATAACATCATTTATAGACAACAAAAATACTGAACTCAGACAAGCCAGAAACAGTTTGATGTTAAAATAACAAACATGCACACCTGTCCAGCTCATTGAGCGTCAGATGTTGGGGCTTTCCGTGGTTCTTGTACGTGTAGCATTTGATTGACTTTTTGCGCTAGATGTTGAACTCTCGGAACTCAAAACATGACCTTCTCCTGCCCTGCGAAACGTCACAGCTAATTTAGCTTTCTGAAATAATTTACTCATTGCTCACAATAACTGCATAATATGTATGAACCTGGAAGGTAAAAATTATACATTAAAGTGTGAATTTCAAAAGAAGGCAACAAAGTGCTTGGTTAAGGAGGGGGGATCAAGGTGTTAGCCACTATTCAATGTCTGGCCATCAAAACAACAATTTTGCAGGCATGGTCACATATCGAGTCAGTGTGCTTGGATGAAAACACATTTTTGGGCATTGCAACAATTTGCTGTTGTGAAATAGTTAAGACTATACAGTATATTAATTATCACTCCACTTCAATTCAGCCATGTTTAGCTACAGCATGGCAGTATAAATCAAAGTATTCGAGAAATATAACAAAATTGTATACAAACTATAAGTTGCTATTTGAAGAAAATATTAGTATAGCCCATCCGTGACCATGTATTAAAATATAGCTGCCCAAATTGAAGTTGGCTGCATAAATGGGATGGTCCTGGGTGGAGTTGGGCTTTAGTTTATCAAGTTTTCAGTATTTTACCTGTGGTCTCATTTTTTAATGTTTTTGATCACAATATTCTATTCTGAAGTCTGTGATCACATTAAAGAGGGCACATTTGCAACTTGTTATGTATCACTTGGTACCAGCCTGGGCGGGTTTTGGTCATTTTACATGATCGTTAAAAATATCGCTTTATCACACCATCGTTTTTAACCATCTAATTAAACTCATTTTGAAATGTTTTCAATGTAAAGTTTCACATCAGCCCATCACATTTTCAATTGCGATGTTTTCTGTGTTCTTTATTACAGAATCATTTGCCACTTGAAATGGAAGCCATTAAGATGTGGAATATGAACTCACTGTAAAGAACAGAAACCAAAATGATTGAGTCTTAATTTCCTGCATAAAATTGCCAAAATTGAGGCAGAAATTTCCAGAATTTGGTCGTTTTCAGTTTTGCCCGTTTCCGGTGTCGTTCATTTCTGGTCTCAGTTTTTGTTCCTTACAAAGACCCCCACACCATGCTACATTCCTTCACTAGCACTGTAGCATCACGTAACGTGAACATTTTTCTGCTTTACCGAGTAACTGTTTTTTTATTTCCAGAAAATACTATTTAGGAATACTATATATACATTATAGTTACAGTGTGTGTACCACGAAATCATCCTCAGACTAACTAGCATGTTGATTCTTGCGTGAATGAGGTAAATCATTTTCTTTAATAAATTTTTTGTCTTTATTTTAGAGATAGTCTAATTTTCGCGCCTCGCGCCTTTTCTTCGCGCCTCGCGCCTTTTCTTCGCGCCTCGCGCCTTTTCTTCGCGCCTCGCGCCTTTTTTCGCGCCTCGCGCCTTTTTTCGCGCCTTTTTTTCGCGCCTTTTTTTCATGCCTTTTTTCATGCTTTTTTTCGTGCCTTTTTTTCTGCCGTTTTTCCCGCGCCTTTTTTCCCGCCTCGCGTCCTTTTCGCTAAAAGTTCATTAAATTATTTACTACCACTTACTGACGTTCACTTTGGGCATTTAAGATTAGCCCGTCAGTGAATTTTAACTCATATAAACCCGTGTTTAACTCAACCAACTATAGTTTGAGTTCAACTAATAAAAGGTAGGTAGGTAGGTAAAACTTTATTTTACTACGCTGACCATTCAGCAAGAGCTGATTTCCAAGAGGCGCGTAGTTTAAAAATCATATTACATACATATATTAAAAATATTAAGCAATTACAACATAGAGACAGTACGTTACTACATGGAATATTTGGAATTACTCATAAATAGAAATTTTGAACTCACATGAAATATGTAAATAGATTAAAAGATTTTAAGAAATTGGTCAGGTGCACGAATGCTGGTTTTAAAGACAACAAGTGATTGGTCGACAACAAGTATATCATCTGAGAGGCTGTTCCACAGTTTTCCCCCTCTATAACTAAAACTCTTTTTTCGATAATCAGTCATAGGTTGGGGCAAACAAAGTTTAGGGGAAGAACCTCTCAGATTGTAATATCGAGAGGAAGGCGTTTCATGAAAAATATTGGATAATCGTTTGGGTGCTAGATCGTGGGTTATTTTATACATCTGGCTTGCAACAAACTGAGCCCTTCTTTCACTTAAGGTCTTCCAGTTGAGTTCAGCCAGAGCAAGTTCAGACTGTCCATGTTCGTTTATACGGCCCACGATTATTCTAGCAGCCCTATTTTGTAATTTCTGCAAGCGATTGCAAAGTGTAAAATTAATAGTGTCCCAAACTTCACAACAATAATCGAAGTGCGGTAAAACTAGTGCATTGTAAGCACATATTAACATATTATGATCAACATGAGGCTTTAGTTTCCTGACCGCCCCGATGCCGGATGAGATTTTCTTCGAAATATTTCAATGTGCTTATTCCAAGATAAGTATTCATCAATATAGACTCCAAGTGCCTTTGTTTCTTCCACCCTTTTGATTGGCATGTCACCAACATGCACTTTGGGAGCATGAAATAAGTTATTTATGTTATGCCTTGATCCGATTAATAAATACTCAGTTTTGACAAGATTTAGTGATAATTTATTTGCTGAGAGACATTGTTTGATATTTGCAAGGTCATGATTGATGGCCACCTCAGCATCTAGAACTGATTCACCAGAGGCAGTTAATGTAGTATCATCAGCAAACATTCTTGCCGACGAAAGCCCCAAACTACCTGGTAAATCGTTTATGTAAATTAAGAATAGAAGTGGACCAACATGAGAATCCGCACGGCCCAAAAAAGGTGTCAAACGCACAAAATTTGTGCGTTACTCCGGATGCAATTATGCCTAATTCCAACAAATTTAATAGGTAAAGCTGTCATCAATCCGGCTCTATTCACAGTTGGTATGGAAGCAGCTGCATGTGGTTTTCAGTTTAATATTAGGAAATAGGTTACTGAAATGAAAGACGATATTGGCACAGCGTTGGTTAAGATAAAAGAGGTATTATTTCAGACAAAATTTGTTCAAAAACCAACAACAGAAACCAAGGCATGGTTACTAAGCTAAACGCGATCAAAGGTACTGGTAAGTAATTTCAACATGGCTTCCTTTTCTAACAAGAGTCAAAATATGAATATGGAAGATATTGGATGATATGGATTAGATATGGATGAGCTTTCTAATAATGAGGGCTTGAATATTCATGAATCGACGGAAAGTAGCGAGGTAAATAGAATTGGTAATATTTTTTCTGAGTACAGACTGTACGACTACGTGGTTTGTTTATGGATTTCACCAGTTTAATATACGTACGGATATTGGATGATATTAATAATATTAAAATGGTGCGCGGAGTCGCAGAGATACCAGATTTATTTCGAGTGTTGAACATGATATCCTAAGAGTGAGTGCAGCGAACGAGGGCATTTCCTAGCACCATGTATTTTTCTGTTTATTATATAAACTACAGTGTTTTCTACTAATATAAAACATCCAGAAGCTATTAGTTGATTGTTTGAAAAGCGATAATTTTCACATGTCATGATCTCACATTTGAGATTATCAATTTTATCAGTGCTGGAAATCTTTATGAAGCACTGTACTTTAAATAATAAGTATTGTCTGTCTAGTCACGAAGGTTAGTAATTCATTGCATGTAGTGATCATGTGATGGCAAACAGGCAGGTAAAAATTCGAGATTGTATTCAACCTACAATTATAGTCCTATATAAAACCCACAAGTAAGTCTCTTTTGACTTTATTTTGTAATCAGCCGGTATGGTCTGGAAAGTATGGCAACTAGCCACTCAAGAATTTTTGTTGTGTTCAGGTTTGCATACTTGGCTAAATACTGAATATGGTGAATATGGCCAGTGCTAGGTATCTAACATGCAC
Source organism: Muricea muricata (assembly GCA_963855995.1). Classification (NCBI taxonomy): domain Eukaryota; kingdom Metazoa; phylum Cnidaria; class Anthozoa; order Malacalcyonacea; family Plexauridae; genus Muricea; species Muricea muricata. Next base: position 13,859,243 of record OY979725.1, read on the forward strand.
ACTGAAGTTCATTTGACACAGGTTTGCACACTGTACATTTGAAATTTTTGAAACCCGAGATCTTGTTAAAAACAGCCATACTTTCCAGTCTAGGTCATCAGTCCTATCAAAGTGGATTGTTTGTACTGCACAGCCAAGATACAGTATTGGGCTGCAATTTTGATGTCTTCTAATAAATTTTCTATTAAATGTCTTCTATTAAATTGCCTATATTTTAGTCCCTATATATTTTCTATTAAGTATTTTAAATCTCAGCACATAATCTTTCCAGTCTGGACTGCAGGTTCATAAACATGAAAATTTTCGAACAATCAACATTATTGATTTCTTGTGGGTACAAGACTGTTGTTTGAAACATTTGAAAATGTGAAAATAATGCAACCAACTGTGGCTAGTTTGAAAATAAGCTAGTTAAGTGGACTATTTTTTATCACTCCCTGTATACTATTCTTCTGCCCATGCCATCTTTTTGCAACATTCAGTAACTGTCTTATTAAGGTTAAGTTAACAGTATCTAGCCATCCACAGAAGTTTAATGTTTATTTAATCAGAAATCTTTAGTAATGTTTGGTCACTATATACTTTGGAACTTCAGTATTAGTAGAGAATAGCCAACAATAAGTCTCACTCATGTTGGGACCTATATGTTTTTGTCTCCTTGGCTGTGACAATGCCATCATTCTAGCAGCTAAACCTGGGGCATAAAAAACGTTTGAAAAACTTCATGAGATTTAGTCTGTGCAGAGATTGTGCAGAATGGAAATATATGAGCATGCACCCCCCCCCCCCCCAATTATCAGTAATTAATATTTGATAATTATTTTTAGTCTCTGAGGCTGAGAAACAAATTCACACAATTGCCTGCATGGTAAATATTGTTTGGCCGGACCAACATTTCAGTCCTGTAAAGTATGCATTCACCAAAGGATCTGGCCTGCACAGTCATATTTGGGCAATTCAGTCATCCACGAAAATGCACAACATAAATTCCAACAAAACGTCTGGAAGCTGTTTTAGGAAAAGAAAGGAACTTTAAAAAGACACACAGTGGATGTGCTGTAAAGCCATGGATTAAGGATAAACAGATGTGCAACTGGATACGTGCCAGTCTCTCATGTTCTATGCTAATATACGACGTCATATCCACGAACCATGAAAGTGTTCATAAAATCGTCAATTAATTGACATTTCTCTTTCAAATTCGTTATAAACTTTAGCTTGTGTACTCGCCAGTATACTGCGCATATGACCTGGTTTTTGTTGGCAGCATGAGCATCAGTAAAATAAAAAGGGATAACGTTTCCAGTGAATTTTGCGAAAAAATGCTGAAAGAATTTTCTTTAAAATTTGTTTTTGTTCCGACGCACATTTCGGTACTGTTGATTTCTTTGTTTTTTAACCGTGTGCTTATGTTCATCTTGCTATTCAAAATCAGGTCTAATTAAATGTTCATTTATCTTACACTAAATATACCGTAATTAGTCAAACGAATACGGTTTTTGTTAATAATAGAACCCAATAAATAATTTCTTCTTATCTTGTGTTCAGATTTATTTATAAATCAAAATACAATATAATAATCTCATTACGAAAAACAGTGCATGTACCATATATTTCTGCTAACCTCATACATATATTATTCAATTTTCAACATACCTTTTTCTCGCTACTAGCCTAGTACTCACTCTTAAGCGCTTAAGATAATATTCTCCCTCTCCAAAATGCATGGTTACATAAATGTAGTTGTATACAAGACCGAATTTTGGGAGAGGTGCGCGCCTCCTCTGGGAATAGCAGAGGTGCACACCTCCCCAAAAAAACCCCCACATTCCCTTACAATTTCTCCAAAATCTGGCCTTGGTTATATGTTAACTCGGTTTTTGCATGCATGCCACTTGATTTCTTATCTTTACTTCAAAGTTCAAATGGTCATTGTGGCCATGCATGTGTCTTTAGTATTGGAAAATGTTATTATAAGGATTGAAATTATTGTTTTCAGAGATTTTATGACTTTGGTTAAATAGGAACAAATTTTGTCATTGTTTAACCAAGCCTATTATTACACGAATTATTATGTATTTAGTGTTTGAAAATGTTATTATAAGGATTGAAATTATTGTCGTTTTCAAAGATTTTATGACTGGTTGAATAGGAACAAATTTTGTGATTATTTAACCAAGCCTATTATTGCACGAATTATTGTGTTTTTAATGTTTAAAAATGTTATTATAATGGCTGCTGTATTGTTTTCAGAGATTTTTCGACTTTGGTTAAATAGGAACAAATTTTGTCATTATTTAACCAAGCCTATTATTACACGAATTATTGTGTCTTTAGTGTTGGAAAATGTTATTATAAGGATTGAAATTACTGTTTTCAGAGATTTTATGAGTTTGGTTAAGGATTGAAATTATTGTTTTCAGAGATTTTACGACTTTGGTTAAATAGGAACAAATTTTGCCATTATTTAACCAAGCCTATTATTACACGAATTATTATGTATTTAGCGTTGGAAAATGTTATTATAAGGATTGAAATTATTGTTTTCAGAGATTTTATGACTTTGGTTGAATAGGAACAATTTTTGTGATTATTTAACCAAGCCTATTATTGCACGAATTATTGTGTCTTTAGTGTTGGAAAATGTTATTATAACGGCTGCTGTATTGTTTTCAGAGATTTTATGAGTTTGGTTAAACATGATCAAATTTTGTCATTATTTAACCAAGCCTATTATTACACGAATTATTGATCATGTTTAATCAAAGTCATAAAATCTCTGAAAACAATACAGCAGTCTTTATAATAACATTTTTAAACACTAAAGACACAATAATTCGTGTAATAATAGGCTTGGTTAAATAATGACAAAATTTGATCATGTTTAACCAAACTCATAAAATCTCTGAAAACAATACAGCACTAACAGCAGCCCTTACAACAACATTTTCCAACACTAAAGACACAATAATTCGTGTAATAATAGCTTCGTTAAACAATGACAAAATTTGTACATATTTAACCAAAGTTATAAAATCTCTGAAAACAGTAACTTCAATCCTTATAATAACATTTTCCAACACTAAAGACACAATAATTCGTGTAATAATGGGCTTGGTTAAACAACGACCAAATTTGTATATATATTTAACCAAAGTTATAAAATCTCTGAAAACAGTAACTTCAATCCTTATAATAACATTTTTAAATATTAAAGACAAAATAATTCGTGTAATAATGGGCTTGGTTAAACAATGACAAAATTTGTACATATTTAACCAAAGTTATAAAATCTCTGAAAACAGTAACTTCAATCCTTATAATAACATTTTTAAACATTAAAGACACAATAATTCGTGTAATTATGGGCTTGGTTAAATAATGACAAAATTTGTACATATTTAACCAAAGTTATAAAATCTCTGAAAACAGTAACTTCAATCCTTATAATAACATTTTCTAACACTAAAGACACAATAATTCGTGCAATAATAGGCTTGGTTAAATAATGACAAAATTTGTACATATTTAATCAAAGTTATAAAATCTCTGAAAACAGTAACTTCGATCCTTACAATAACATTTTCCAACACTAAAGACACAATAATTCGTGCAATAATAGGCTTGGTTAAATAATCACAAAAATTGTTCCTATTCAACCAAAGTCATAAAATCTCTGAAAACAATAATTTCAATCCTTATAATAACATTTTCAAACACTAAACACATAATAATTCGTGTAATAATAGGCTTGGTTAAATAATGACAAGATTTGTTCCTATTCAACCAGTCATAAAATCTCTGAAAACGACAATAATTTCAATCCTCATAATAACATTTTCAAACACTAAATACATAATAATTCGTGTAATAGTAGGCTTGGTTAAACAATGACAAAATTTGTTCCTATTTAACCAAAGTCATAAAATCTGTGAAAACAATAATTTCAATCCTTATAATAACATTTTCCAATACTAAAGACACATGCATGGCCACAATGACCATTTGAACTTTGAAGTAAAGATAAGAAATCAAGTGGCATGCATGCAAAAACCGAGTTAACATATAACCAAGGCCAGATTTTGGAGAAATTGTAAGGGAATGTGGGGTTTTTTTGGGGAGGTGTGCACCTCTCTTATTCCCAGAGGAGGCGCGCACCTCTCCCAAAATTCGGTCTTGTATACAACTACATTTATGTAACCATGCATTTTGGAGAGGGAGAATATTATCTTAAGCGCTTAAGAGTGAATACTAGGCTAGTAGCGAGAAAAAGGTATGTTGAAAATTGAATAATATATGTATGAGGTAAGCAAAAATATATGGTACATGCACTGTTTTTCGTAATAAGATTATTATATTGTATTTTGATTTATAAATAAATCTGAACACAAGATAAGAAGAAATTATTTATTAATTTCTATTATTTACAAAAACCGTATTCGTTTGACTAATTACGGTATATTTAGTATAAGATAAATGAACATTTAATTAGACCTGATTTTGACTAGCAAGATGAACATAAGCACACGGTTTAAAAACAAAGAAATCAACAGTACCGAAAGTTATAAAATCTCTGAAAACAGTAACTTCAATCCTTATAATAACATTTTTAAACATTAAAGACACAATAATTCGTGTAATTATGGGCTTGGTTAAATAATGACAAAATTTGTACATATTTAACCAAAGTTATAAAATCTCTGAAAACAGTAACTTCAATCCTTATAATAACATTTTTAAACATTAAAGACAAAATAATTCGTGTAATAATAGGCTTGGTTAAATAATGACAAAATTTGCACCTATTTAACCAAAGTTATAAAATCTCTGAAAACAGTAACTTCAATCCTTATAATAACATTTTTAAACATTAAAGACACAATAATTCGTGTAATAATGGGCTTGGTTAAATAATGACAAAATTTGTACATATTTAATCAAAGTTATAAAATCTCTGAAAACAGTAACTTCGATCCTTACAATAACATTTTCCAACACTAAAGACACAATAATTCGTGCAATAATAGGCTTGGTTAAATAATCACAAAAATTGTTCCTATTCAACCAAAGTCATAAAATCTCTGAAAACAATAATTTCAATCCTTATAATAACATTTTCAAACACTAAATACATAATAATTCGTGTAATAATAGGCTTGGTTAAATAATGGCAAAATTTGTTCCTATTTAACCAAAGTCGTAAAATCTCTGAAAACAATAATTTCAATCCTTCTAATAACATTTTCCAACACTGAAGATACAATAATTCGCGTAATAATAGGCTTGGTTAAACAATGACAAAATTTATACCTATTTAACCAAAGTCATAAAATCTCTGAAAACAATAATTTCAATCCTTATAATAACATTTTCCAACACTAAAGACACAACAATTCGTGTAATAATAGGCTTGGTTAAATAATGACAAAATTTGTACATATTTAATCAAAGTTATAAAATCTCTGAAAACAGTAACTTCGATCCTTGCAATAACATTTTCCAACACTAAAGACACAATAATTCGTGCAATAATAGGCTTGGTTAAATAATCACAAAAATTGTTCCTATTCAACCAAAGTCATAAAATCTCTGAAAACAATAATTTCAATCCTTATAATAACATTTTCAAACACTAAATACATAATAATTCGTGTAATAATAGGCTTGGTTAAATAATGGCAAAATTTGTTCCTATTTAACCAAAGTCGTAAAATCTCTGAAAACAATAATTTCAATCCTTCTAATAACATTTTCCAACACTGAAGATACAATAATTCGTGTAATAATAGGCTTGGTTAAACAATGACAAAATTTATACCTATTTAACCAAAGTCATAAAATCTCTGAAAACAATAATTTCAATCCTTATAATAACATTTTCCAACACTAAAGACACAACAATTCGTGTAATAATAGGCTTGGTTAAATAATGACAAAATTTGATCATGTTTAACCAAACTCATAAAATCTCTGAAAACAGTAATTTCAATCCTTATAATAACATTTTCCAACACTAAAGACACAATAATTCGTGTAATAATAGGCTTGGTTAAATAATGACAAAATTTGTTCCTATTTAACCAAAGTCGTAAAATCTCTGAAAAAAATACAGCAGCCCTTATAATAACATTTTTAAACATTAAAAACACAATAATTCGTGCAATAATAGGCTTGGTTAAATAATCACAAAATTTGTTCCTATTCAACCAGTCATAAAATCTCTGAAAACGACAATAATTTCAATCCTTATAATAACATTTTCAAACACTAAATACATAATAATTCGTGTAATAATAGGCTTGGTTAAACAATGACAAAATTTGTTCCTATTTAACCAAAGTCATAAAATCTCTGAAAACAATAATTTCAATCCTTATAATAACATTTTCCAATACTAAAGACACATGCATGGCCACAATGACCATTTGAACTTTGAAGTAAAGATAAGAAATCAAGTGGCATGCATGCAAAAACCGAGTTAACATATAACCAAGGCCAGATTTTGGAGAAATTGTAAGGGAATGTGGGGTTTTTTTGGGGAGGTGTGCACCTCTCTTATTCCCAGAGGAGGCGCGCACCTCTCCCAAAATTCGGTCTTGTATACAACTACATTTATGTAACCATGCATTTTGGAGAGGGAGAATATTATCTTAAGCGCTTAAGAGTGAATACTAGGCTAGTAGCGAGAAAAAGGTATGTTGAAAATTGAATAATATATGTATGAGGTTAGCAAAAATATATGGTACATGCACTGTTTTTCGTAATAAGATTATTATATTGTATTTTGATTTATAAATAAATCTGAACACAAGATAAGAAGAAATTATTTATTAAATTCTATTATTTACAAAAACCGTATTCGTTTGACTAATTACGGTATATTTAGTATAAGATAAATGAACATTTAATTAGACCTGATTTTGACTAGCAAGATGAACATAAGCACACGGTTAAAAAACAAAGAAATCAACAGTACCGAAAGTTATAAAATCTCTGAAAACAGTAACTTCAATCCTTATAATAACATTTTTAAACATTAAAGACACAATAATTCGTGTAATTATGGGCTTGGTTAAATAATGACAAAATTTGTACATATTTAACCAAAGTTATAAAATCTCTGAAAACAGTAACTTCAATCCTTATAATAACATTTTCCAACACTAAAGACACAATAATTCGTGTAATAATGGGCTTGGTTAAACAATGACAAAATTTGTACATATTTAACCAAAGTTATAAAATCTCTGAAAACAGTAACTTCAATCCTTATAATAACATTTTTAAACATTAAAGACACAATAATTCGTGTAATAATGGGCTTGGTTAAATAATGACAAAATTTGTACATATTTAATCAAAGTTATAAAATCTCTGAAAACAGTAACTTCGATCCTTACAATAACATTTTCCAACACTAAAGACACAATAATTCGTGCAATAATAGGCTTGGTTAAATAATCACAAAAATTGTTCCTATTCAACCAAAGTCATAAAATCTCTGAAAACAATAATTTCAATCCTTATAATAACATTTTCAAACACTAAATACATAATAATTCGTGTAATAATAGGCTTGGTTAAATAATGACAAAATTTGTACATATTTAATCAAAGTTATAAAATCTCTGAAAACAGTAACTTCGATCCTTGCAATAACATTTTCCAACACTAAAGACACAATAATTCGTGCAATAATAGGCTTGGTTAAATAATCACAAAAATTGTTCCTATTCAACCAAAGTCATAAAATCTCTGAAAACAATAATTTCAATCCTTATAATAACATTTTCAAACACTAAATACATAATAATTCGTGTAATAATAGGCTTGGTTAAATAATGGCAAAATTTGTTCCTATTTAACCAAAGTCGTAAAATCTCTGAAAACAATAATTTCATTCCTTCTAATAACATTTTCCAACACTGAAGATACAATAATTCGTGTAATAATAGGCTTGGTTAAACAATGACAAAATTTATACCTATTTAACCAAAGTCATAAAATCTCTGAAAACAATAATTTCAATCCTTATAATAACATTTTCCAACACTAAAGACACAATAATTCGTGTAATAATAGGCTTGGTTAAATAATGACAAAATTTGATCATGTTTAACCAAACTCATAAAATCTCTGAAAACAGTAATTTCAATCCTTATAATAACATTTTCCAACACTAAAGACACAATAATTCGTGTAATAATAGGCTTGGTTAAATAATGACAAAATTTGTTCCTATTTAACCAAAGTCGTAAAATCTCTGAAAACAATACAGCAGCCCTTATAATAACATTTTTAAACATTAAAAACACAATAATTCGTGCAATAATAGGCTTGGTTAAATAATCACAAAATTTGTTCCTATTCAACCAGTCATAAAATCTCTGAAAACGACAATAATTTCAATCCTTATAATAACATTTTCAAACACTAAATACATAATAATTCGTGTAATAATAGGCTTGGTTAAACAATGACAAAATTTGTTCCTATTTAACCAAAGTCATAAAATCTGTGAAAACAATAATTTCAATCCTTATAATAACATTTTCCAATACTAAAGACACATGCATGGCCACAATGACCATTTGAACTTTGAAGTAAAGATAAGAAATCAAGTGGCATGCATGCAAAAACCGAGTTAACATATAACCAAGGCCAGATTTTGGAGAAATTGTAAGGGAATGTGGGGTTTTTTTGGGGAGGTGTGCACCTCTCTTATTCCCAGAGGAGGCGCGCACCTCTCCCAAAATTCGGTCTTGTATACAACTACATTTATGTAACCATGCATTTTGGAGAGGGAGAATATTATCTTAAGCGCTTAAGAGTGAATACTAGGCTAGTAGCGAGAAAAAGGTATGTTGAAAATTGAATAATATATGTATGAGGTTAGCAAAAATATATGGTACATGCACTGTTTTTCGTAATAAGATTATTATATTGTATTTTGATTTATAAATAAATCTGAACACAAGATAAGAAGAAATTATTTATTAAATTCTATTATTTACAAAAACCGTATTCGTTTGACTAATTACGGTATATTTAGTATAAGATAAATGAACATTTAATTAGACCTGATTTTGACTAGCAAGATGAACATAAAAAACAAAGAAATCAACAGTACCGAAATGTGCGTCGGAACAAAAACAAATTTTAAAGAAAATCCGATCGGATTAACCCTAAATCCGGCCAGAATTAACACTAAATCCACCGGGTTTAACCCTAAATCCAACCGGATTGACCCTAAATCCGGCCGGATTTAACACTAAATCTGAGGCGACTAACCCTAAATCCGACCGGATTTCACCCCAAATCCCACCGGATTTAACCCTAAATCCGAGAAGATTAACCATAAATCCGACTGGATTTTACCCTAAATCCAACTGGATTAACCCTAAATCCGACCGGATTTAACCCTAAATCCGACCGGATTAACCCTAAATCCGACCAGATTTAATCCTAAATCCCACCGGATTTAACCCTAAATCTGAGAAGATTAAGCCTAAATCCGGCCGGAATTAACCCTAAATCCGACCAGATTTAACACTAAACCCGAGAGGATTAACCCTAAATCCCACCGGATTAACCCTAAATCTGAGGGGATTAAGCCTAAATCAGGCCGGATTTAACCCTAAATCCCATTGGATTAACAATAAATCCAAGGGGATTGACCCTAAACCCGACAGGATTTAGGGTTAATCCGGTCGGATTTAGGATTAAATCCGGTCAGATTTAAAGTTAATCCAGTAGGATTTTACCCTAAACCCAACTGGATTAACCCTAAATCCCAGCAGATTAACCCTAAATCCGACCAGATTTAACACTAAATCCGAGCGGATTAAGCCTAACTCCCGCTGGATTAACCCTAAATCAAACCGGATTAACCCTAAATCCGAGGGGATTAAGCCTAAATCGGGCCGGATTTAACCATAAATCCCATTGGATTAACAATAAATCCAAGGGGATTGACCCTAATCCCGTCAGGATTTAGGGTTAATCCGGTCGGATTTAGGATTAAATCCGGTCGGATTTAGGGTTAATCCAGTAGGACTTTACCCTAAATCCGACCGGATTAACCCTAAATCCCACTGGATTTAACCCTAAATCCGAGAAGATTAACCCTAAATCCGACTGGATTAACCCTAAATCCGGCCAGATTTAACACTAAATCCGAGGGGATTAACCCTAAATCCCATCGGATTAACCCTAAATTCGAAGGATTAAGCCTAAATCCGGCCGGATTTAACCCTAAATCCGACTGGATTAACAATAAATCCAAAGGGATTAACACTAAACTCGACTGGATTTAGGGTTAATCCGGCAGGATTTAGGGTTAAATCCGGTCGGATTTAGGGTTAATCCAGCAGGACTTTACCCTAAATAAGACCGGATTAACCCTAAACCCTTGGGGATTAACCCTAAATCCGACTGGATTTAACCCTAAATCCAATCGGATTAACCCTAAATCCGAGAAGATTAACCCTAAATCCGACCAGATTAACCCTAAATCCACCGGATTTAACCCTAAATCCGAGGGGATTAAATCAAAATCCCACCGGATTTAACCCTAAATCCGACCGGATTAACCCTAAATCCGACCGGACTTAACCCTAAATCCGACCAGATTAACCTTTAATCTGAGGGGATTAACTCTAAATCTGACTGGATTTAACCCTAAATCCGACCGGGTTTAACCCTAAATCCAACCGGATTAACCCTAAATCCGGCCGGATTTAACACTAAATCTGAGGCGACTAACCCTAAATCCGAACGGATTTCACCCCAAATCCCACCGGATTTAACCCTAAATCCGAGAAGATTAACCATAAATCCGACTGGATTTAACCCTAAATCCGACCAGATTAACCCCAAATCCGAGGAGATTAACCCCAAATCCGAGGAGACTAACCCTAAATCCGACCAGACTAACCCTAAATCCAACCGGATTTAACCCTAAATCCGACCAGATCAAGCTTAAATCGGGCCAGATTTAACCCTAAATCCGACCGGATTAACCCTAAATCCGACTGGATTTAACCCTAAATCCGACCGGATTAACCCCAAATCCTACCGGATTTAACCCTAAATGCGACCAGATTAACCCCATATCTGAGGGGATTAACTCTAAATCCAACTGGATTTAACCCTAAATCCGACCGGATTTAACCCTAAATCCGATTGGATTAACCTTAAATCCGAGGGGATTAACCCTAAATCCGACCGGATTAACCCTAAATCCAACCGGATTTAACCCTAAATCCGACCGGATTAACCCTAAATCCGTGGGGATTAACCCTAAATCCGACAAGATTAACCCTAAATCCCACCGGATTTAACCCTAAATCCGAGAAGATTAACCCTAAATCCGAGAAGATTAACCCTAAATCCGGCCGGATTAACCCCAAATCCCATCGGATTTAACCCTAAATTCGAGCAGATTAACCCTTAATCCGAGGGAATTAACTCTAAATCCGACTGGATTTAACCCTAAATCCGACCGGATTAACCCTAAATCCGACCGGATTAACCCTAAATCCGACCGGATTAAGCCTAAATCCGGCCAGATTTAACCCTAAATCCGGCCGGATTAAGCCTAGATCCGACGGGATTTAAGCCTAAATCCCACCGGATTTAACCCTAAATCCTAGAAGATTAACCCTAAATCCGGCCAGAATTAACACTAACAGGTTCCGAATCAAGACAGGTACACATAAAAAGAGCCATAGGTAGGAAAATAGGTGAAATCAAGGCCAAGCTGACACATACCTGATAATGCATTTCCAGAACTCCAAACTAAGTCTTTTCACAAACAATGCGTGATTTGGTCATTTCTACCAAGTTTCAAGGAATTCCGTCACAAATTGCCCATTTTAAAAATTTCAGGTACAATTCTGCAACAATTAACAATCAGGAAAAAGTTACAGCAACAGATATCTCCCACTAATCTTTTCCAAAGATAATGAGACAAGTCCAAAGTTAGTTTGGTCTTAAGAGACCAGTGGTACAGTGATGCATGAAAAAATTCAACTGATTTCGATGCAAAATGCAAAGGTTCTGAATGAAGACAGGTACACATACAGAGAGCCATTGGTAGGCAAACAGGTAAAAACATAAGCAACCTGAAACATACCTTATAATGCATTTCCAGAACCCCAAACAAAGCTTTTTCACAAACAATGCGTGATTTGGTAATTTCTACAAAGTTTCAATGAATTCCATCACAAAGTGCACATTTTAAAAATTTCAGGTACAATTCTGCAACAATTAACAATCAGGAAAAAAGTTACAGCAACAGATATCTCACACTAAGCTTTTCAAAATATAACGAGACAAGTCCAAAGTTACTTTATTCTTAAGAGACCAGCGGTACAATGATGCATGCAAAAATTCAACTGATTTCGATGCAAAATTCATAGGTTCTGAATCCAGACAGGTAGCACATAGAAAGATCCATTGGCAGGCCAAATGGGTAAAATCATGGCCAAGCTGAAACATAACCATAATGCATTCCCAGAACTCTAAACTAAGTTTTTTCACAAAAAAATGCGTAAATTGGTCATTTTCACCAAGTTTCAATGAATTCCGTCACAAATTGCACATTTTAAAAATTTAAGGTACAATTCTGGAAGAATTAGCAATGAGGAAAAAGTTAAAGAAACAGGCATCTGGCAGTAAACTTTTCCAAATATAATGAGACAAGTCCAAAGTTAGTTTATTCTTAAGAGACCAGTGGTACAATGATGCATGCAAAAATTCAACTGATTTCGATGCAAAATACATAGGTTCTGAATCCAGACAGGTAGCACATAGGTTCTGAATCCAGACAGGTAGCACATTACCCCAAATGGGTAAAATCATGGCCAAGCTGAAACCTAACTATAATGCATTCCCAGAACTCCAAACTAAGTTTTTTCACAAAGAATGCGTCAATTGGTCATTTTCACCAAGTTTAAATTAATTCCGTCACAAATTGCACATTTTAAAAATTTAAGGTACAATTCTGGAAGAATTAGCAATGAGGAAAAAGTTAGGGAAACAGGCATCTGCCACGAAGCTTTTCCAAATATAATGAGACAAGTCCAAAGTTAGTTTATTCTTAAGAGACGAGCGGTACAATGATGCATGCCAAAATTCAACTGATTTCGATGCAAAATGGAAAGGTTCCAAATCAAGACAGGTAGACATAAAACGAGCCATTGATAGGAAAATAGGTGAAATCATGGCCAAGCTGACACATACCTGATAATGCATTAACAGAACTCCAAACTAGAAATTTCTGAGAAAAAATTTTGAGGAAAATTTTGACAAAAAAATTTTGAAAAAAAAATTGGAAAAAAAATTCGAAAAAAAATTCTGAAAAAAATTTTTGCAAAAAAATTTGGAAAAAAAAAATTTGGAAAAAAAAATTTCGAAAAAAAATTTGACAAAAAAATTCTCATTGATATAAGCACGAGAAAAATCCAGCGTGGGGTGCTCGCAACACGCGTGTGTCTCGCGTGGGGTGCTCGCCACACGCGTGTGTCTCGCGTGCGAAACTCTCGAAACAAATCCCGAAAAAATTTTGAGGAAAATTTTGACAAAAAAATTTGGAAAAAAAAAATTGGAAAAAAAATTTGACAAAAAATTTTCATTCATATAATCACGAGAAAAATCCCGCGTGGGGTCCTCGATACACGCGTGTGTCTCGCGTTCGAAACCCTCGAAACAAATCCCGAAAAAATTTTGAGGAAAATTTTGACAAAAAAATTTGGAAAAAAAAAATTGGAAAAAAAAATTGACAAAAAATTCTCATTCATATAATCACGAGAAAAATCCAGCGTGGGGTGCTCGCAACACGCGTGTGTCTCGCGTGGGGTGCTCGCAACTTGCGTGTGTCTCGCGTGCGAAACCCTCGAAACAAATCCCGAAAAAATTTTGAGGAAAATTTTGACAAAAAAATTTGGAAAAAAAAAATTGGAAAAAAAATTTTACAAAAAATTCTCATTCATATAATCACGAGAAAAATCTCGGGTGGGGTGCTCGGAACACGCGTGCGTCTCGCGTTCGAAACCCTCGAAACAAATCCCGAAAAAATTTTGAAAAAAAACTTCGAAAAAAAATTTGAAAAAAATTTTGAGAAAAAATTTTGAGGAAAATTTTGACAAAAAAATTTTGAAAAAAAAATTGAAAAAAAAATTAAAAAAAAAATTCTGAGAAAAAATTTTGAGGAAAATTTTGACAAAAAAATTTGACAAAAAATCCCTATTGATATAATCACGAAAAAAATCCCGCATTGGGTGCTCGCAGCACGCAGTTGTCTCGCGTGCGAAATTCTCGAAACAAATCCCGAAAAAATTTTGAGGAAAATTTTGAAAAAAAATTTGGAAAAAAATTTGAAAAAAATTCTGAGAAAAAATTTTGAGGAAAATTTTTACAAAAAAATTTTGAAAAAAAATTGGAAAAAAATTCTGAGAAAAAATTTTGGGGAAAACTTTGAAAAAAAAATTTGGAAAAAAAAAATTTGGAAAAAAAATTTGACAAAAAAATTCTCATTGATATAATCACGAGAAAAATCTCGCGTGGGGTGCTCGCAACACGCGTGGGTCTCGCGTGGGGTGCTCGCAACACGCGTGTGTCTCGCGTGCGAAACCCTCGAAACAAATCCCGAAAAAATTTTGAGGAAAATTTTGAAAAAAAACTTCGAAAAAAAATTTGAAAAAAATTTTGAGAAAAAATTTTGAGGAAAATTTTGACAAAAAAATTTTGAGAAAAAAATTGGAAAAAAAATTTAAAAAAAAATTCTGAGAAAAAATTTTGAGGAAAATTTTGACAAAAAAATTTGGAAAAAAAAAATTGGAAAAAAAAATTGACAAAAAATTCTCATTCATATAATCACGAGAAAAATCCAGCGTGGGGTGCTCGCAACACGCGTGTGTCTCGCGTGGGGTGCTCGCAACTTGCGTGTGTCTCGCGTGCGAAACCCTCGAAACAAATCCCGAAAAAATTTTGAGGAAAATTTTGACAAAAAAATTTGGAAAAAAAAAATTGGAAAAAAAATTTTACAAAAAATTCTCATTCATATAATCACGAGAAAAATCTCGGGTGGGGTGCTCGGAACACGCGTGCGTCTCGCGTTCGAAACCCTCGAAACAAATCCCGAAAAAATTTTGAAAAAAAACTTCGAAAAAAAATTTGAAAAAAATTTTGAGAAAAAATTTTGAGGAAAATTTTGACAAAAAAATTTTGAAAAAAAAATTGAAAAAAGAATTAAAAAAAAAATTCTGAGAAAAAATTTTGAGGAAAATTTTGACAAAAAAATTTGACAAAAAATCCCTATTGATATAATCACGAAAAAAATCCCGCATTGGGTGCTCGCAGCACGCAGTTGTCTCGCGTGCGAAATTCTCGAAACAAATCCCGAAAAAATTTTGAGGAAAATTTTGAAAAAAAATTTGGAAAAAAATTTGAAAAAAATTCTGAGAAAAAATTTTGAGGAAAATTTTGACAAAAAAATTTTGAAAAAAAAATTGGAAAAAAAATTTTAAAAAAAATTCTGAGAAAAAATTTTGAGGAAAATTTTTACAAAAAAATTTTGAAAAAAAATTGGAAAAAAATTCTGAGAAAAAATTTTGGGGAAAACTTTGAAAAAAAAATTTGGAAAAAAAAAATTTGGAAAAAAAATTTGACAAAAAAATTCTCATTGATATAATCACGAGAAAAATCTCGCGTGGGGTGCTCGCAACACGCGTGGGTCTCGCGTGGGGTGCTCGCAACACGCGTGTGTCTCGCGTGCGAAACCCTCGAAACAAATCCCGAAAAAATTTTGAGGAAAATTTTGAAAAAAAACTTCGAAAAAAAATTTGAAAAAAATTTTGAGAAAAAATTTTGAGGAAAATTTTGACAAAAAAATTTTGAGAAAAAAATTGGAAAAAAAATTTAAAAAAAAATTCTGAGAAAAAATTTTGAGGAAAATTTTGACAAAAAAATTTGGAAAAAAAATTTGACAAAAAAATTCTCATTGATATAATCACGAGAAAAATCCCGCGTGGGGTGCTCGCAACACGCGTGTGTCTCGCGTGCGAAACCCTCAAAACAAATCCCAAAAAAATTTTGAGCAAAATTTTGACAAAAAAATTGGAAAAAAAATTTGAAAAAAATCCTGGGAAAAAATTTTGAGGAAAATTTTGACAAAAAAGTTTGGAAAAAAAAATTGGAAAAAAAATTAGAAAAAAATTCTGAGAAAAAATTTTGAGGAAAATTTTGACAAAAAAATTCTCATTGATATAATCACGAGAAAAATCCCGCGTGGGGTGCTCACAACACGCGTGTGTCTCGCGTGGGGTGCTCGCAACACGCGTGTGTCTCGCATGCGAAACCCTCAAAAAAAAATCCCGAAAAAATTTGAGGTAAATTTTGAAAAAAAATTTGGAAAAAAAATTCTGAGAAAAAATTTTGAGGAAAATTTTGACAAAAAAGTTTGGAAAAAAAAATTGGAAAAAAAAATTGAAAAAAATTCTGGGAAAAAATTTTGAGGAAAATTTTGACAAAAAAATTTTGAAAAAAAAATTGGAAAAAAAAATTAAAAAAAAAATTCTGAGAAAAAATTTTGAGGAAAATTTTGACAAAAAAATTTGACAAAAAATTCCCATTGATATAATCACGAAAAAAATCCCGCATTGGGTGCTCGCAGCACGCAGTTGTCTCGCGTGCGAAATTCTCGAAACAAATCCCGAAAAAATTTTGAGGAAAATTTTGAAAAAAAATTTGGAAAAAAATTCTGAGAAAAAATTTTGAGGAAAATTTTGACAAAAAAATTTTGAAAAAAAAATTGGAAAAAAAATTTTAAAAAAAATTCTGACAAAAAATTTTGAGGAAAATTTTTACAAAAAAATTTTGAAAAAAAATTGGAAAAAAATTCTGAGAAAAAATTTTGAGGAAAATTTTGAAAAAAAAATGTGGAAAAAAAATTGGAAAAAAATTCTGAGAAAAAAATTTTGAGGAAAATTTTGACAAAAAAATTTTGAAAAAAAAAATTTGGAAAAAAAATTTGACAAAAAAATTCTCATTGATATAATCACGAGAAAAATCTCGCGTGGGGTGCTCGCAACACGCGTGTGTCTCGCGTGGGGCGCTCGCAACACGCGTGTGTCTCACGTGCGAAACCCTCGAAACAAATCCCGAAAAAAATTTGAGGAAAATTTTAAAAAAAAAATTGGAAAAATAAATTGAAAGAAATTCTGAGAAAAAATTTTGAGGAAAATTTTGACAAAAAAATTTGGAAAAAAAAATTGGAAAAAAAATTTGAAAAAAATTCTGGGAAAAAATTTTGAGGAATATTTTGACAAAAAAATTTGGAAAAAAAAATTGGAAAAAAATTCTGAGAAAAAATTTTAAGGAAAATTTTGACAAAAAAATTTGGAAAAAAAGAATTGGAAAAAAAATTGGAAAAAAATTCTGAGAAAAAATTTTGAGGAAAATTTTGACAAAAAAATTTGGAAAAAAAAATTTTGGAAAAAAAATTTGACAAAAAATTCTCATTGATATAATCACGAGAAAAATCCCGCGTGGGGTGCTCGCAACAGGAAATATTCATGAAATATTCATGAAATATTCATGAATATTTAAAAAAATTCTGAGAAGAAATTTAGAAGAAAATTTTGAGAAAAAAAATCTCATTCATATAATCACGAGAAAAATCCCGCGTGGGGTGCTCGCAACACGCGTGTGTCTCGCGCGAAACCCTCGAAACAAATCCCGAAAAAATTTTGAGGAAAATTTTAAAAAAAAAAATTTGGAAAAAAAAAATTGGAAATAAAATTTGAAAAAAATTCTGGAAAAAAAAATTAGAAAAAAAATTTGAAAAAAATTCTGAGAAAAAATTTAGAGGAAAATTTTGAGAAAAAAATCTCATTCATATAATCACAAGAAAAATCCCGCGTGGGGTGCTCGCAACACGCGTGTGTCTCGCGCCAAACCCTCGAAACAAATCCCGAAAAAATTTTGAGGAAAATTTTGAAAAAAAAATTTGGAAAAAAAAAATTGGAAAAAAAAATTTGAAAAAAATTCTGGAAAAAAAATTTGAAAAAAATTCTGGAAAAAAAAATTAAAAAAAAAATTTGAAAAAAATTCTGAGAAAAAATTTTGAGGAAAATTTTGACAAAAAAATTTTGGAAAAAAAATTGGAAAAAAATTCTAAGAAAAAATTTTGAGGAAAATTTTGAGAATAAAAATCTCATTCATATAATCACGAGAAAAATCCCGCGTGGGGTGCTCGCAACACGCGTGTGTCTCGCGCGAAATTCTCGAAACAAATCCCGAAAAAATTTTGAGGAAAATTTAAAAAAAAAAAATTTGGAAAAAAAAATTGGAAAAAATATCTGGAAAAAAAAATTAGAAAAAAATTCTGAGAAAAAATTTTGAGGAAAATTTTGACAAAAAAATTTTGGAAAAAAAATTGGAAAAAAAAATTGGAAAAAAAATTTGAAAAAAATTCTGGAAAAAAAAATTTGAAAAAAATTCTGAGAAAAAATTTTGACAAAAAAATTTGGGAAAAAAATTGGGAAAAAAAATTGGAAAAAAAATTTAGGAAAAAGTTTTGACAAAAAATTTTTTCCCAATTTCTTTTTCAAAATTTTTTCCTTAATTTTTTTTCAAGATCCCTGAAAAATTCATGAATTATTCATGATTTCATGAATTATTCATGATTATTCATGAAATATTCATGAATTATTCATGAATAATTCATGAAATATTCATGAAATATTCATGAAATATTCATGAAATATTCATGAATATTTAAAAAAATTCTGAGAAGAAATTTAGAGGAAAATTTTGATAAAAAAAATCTCATTCATATAATCACGAGAAAAATCCCGCGTGGGGTGCTCGCAACACGCGTGTGTCTCGCGCGAAACCCTCGAAACAAATCCCGAAAAAATTTTGAGGAAAATTTTAAGAAAAAAAATTTGGAAAAAAAAATTGGAAAAAAAATTTGAAAAAATTCTGGAAAAAAAAATTAGAAAAAAAATTTCAAAAAAATTCTGAGAAAAAATTTTGAGGAAAATTTTGACAAAAAAATTTGGAAAAAAAAAATTGGAAAAAAAATTGGAAAAAAAATTTGAAAAAAATTCTGGAAAAAAAAATTAGAAAAAAAATTTGAAAAAAATTCTGAGAAAAAATTTAGAGGAAAATTTTGAGAAAAAAAATCTCATTCATATAATCACGAGAAAAATCCCGCGAGGGGTGCTCGCAACACGCGTGTGTCTCGCGCGAAACCCTCGAAATAAATCCCGAAAAAATTTTGAAAAAAATTTTGACAAAAAAATTTGGAAAAAAAAAAATTGGAAAAAAAAATTGGAAAAAAAATTTGAAAAAAATTCTGAGAAAAAATTTTGACAAAAAAATTTGGAAAAAAAATTGGGAAAAAAAATTGGAAAAAAAATTTAGGAAAAAGTTTTGACAAAAAATTTTTTCCCAATTTCTTTTTCAAAATTTTTTCCTTAATTTTTTTTCAAGATCCCTAAAAAATTCATGAATTATTCATGATTTCATGAATTATTCATGATTATTCATGAAATATTCATGAATTATTCATGAATAATTCATGAAATATTCATGAAATATTCATGAATATTTAAAAAAATTCTGAGAAGAAATTTAGAGGAAAATTTTGAGAAAAAAAATCTCATTCATATAATCAAAAGAAAAATCCCGCGTGGGGTGCTCGCGACACGCGTGTGTCTCGCGCCAAACCCTCGAAACAAATCCCGAAAAAATTTTGAGGAAAATTTTGAAAAAAAAATTTGGAAAAAAAAAATTGGAAAAAAAAATTTGAAAAAAATTCTGGAAAAAAAATTTGAAAAAAATTCTGAAAAAAAAAATTAGAAAAAAAATTTGAAAAAAATTCTGAGAAAAAATTTTGAGGAAAATTTTGACAAAAAAATTTTGGAAAAAAAATTGGAAAAAAATTCTAAGAAAAAATTTTGAGGAAAATTTTGAGAATAAAAATCTCATTCATATAATCACGAGAAAAATCCCGCGTGGGGTACTCGCAACACGCGTGTGTCTCGCGCGAAATTCTCGAAACAAATCCCGAAAAAATTTTGAGGAAAATTTAAAAAAAAAAATTTGGAAAAAAAAATTGGAAAAAATATCTGGAAAAAAAAATTAGAAAAAAATTCTGAGAAAAAATTTTGAGGAAAATTTTGACAAAAAAATTTTGGAAAAAAAATTGGAAAAAAAAATTGGAAAAAAAATTTGAAAAAAATTCTGGAAAAAAAAATTTGAAAAAAATTCTGAGAAAAAATTTTGACAAAAAAATTTGGGAAAAAAATTGGGAAAAAAAATTGGAAAAAAAATTTAGGAAAAAGTTTTGACAAAAAATTTTTTCCCAATTTCTTTTTCAAAATTTTTTCCTTAATTTTTTTTCAAGATCCCTGAAAAATTCATGAATTATTCATGATTATTCATGAAATATTCATGAATTATTCATGAATAATTCATGAAATATTCATGAAATATTCATGAAATATTCATGAAATATTCATGAATATTTAAAAAAATTCTGAGAAGAAATTTAGAGGAAAATTTTGATAAAAAAAATCTCATTCATATAATCACGAGAAAAATCCCGCGTGGGGTGCTCGCAACACGCGTGTGTCTCGCGCGAAACCCTCGAAACAAATCCCGAAAAAATTTTGAGGAAAATTTTAAGAAAAAAAATTTGGAAAAAAAAATTGGAAAAAAAATTTGAAAAAATTCTGGAAAAAAAAATTAGAAAAAAAATTTCAAAAAAATTCTGAGAAAAAATTTTGAGGAAAATTTTGACAAAAAAATTTGGAAAAAAAAAATTGGAAAAAAAATTGGAAAAAAAATTTGAAAAAAATTCTGGAAAAAAAAATTAGAAAAAAAATTTGAAAAAAATTCTGAGAAAAAATTTAGAGGAAAATTTTGAGAAAAAAAATCTTATTCATATAATCACGAGAAAAATCCCGCGAGGGGTGCTCGCAACACGCGTGTGTCTCGCGCGAAACCCTCGAAATAAATCCCGAAAAAATTTTGAAAAAAATTTTGACAAAAAAATTTGGAAAAAAAAAAATTGGAAAAAAAAATTGGAAAAAAAATTTGAAAAAAATTCTGAGAAAAAATTTTGACAAAAAAATTTGGAAAAAAAATTGGGAAAAAAAATTGGAAAAAAAATTTAGGAAAAAGTTTTGACAAAAAATTTTTTCCCAATTTCTTTTTCAAAATTTTTTCCTTAATTTTTTTTCAAGATCCCTAAAAAATTCATGAATTATTCATGATTTCATGAATTATTCATGATTATTCATGAAATATTCATGAATTATTCATGAATAATTCATGAAATATTCATGAAATATTCATGAAATATTCATGAATATTTAAAAAAATTCTGAGAAGAAATTTAGAGGAAAATTTTGAGAAAAAAAATCTCATTCATATAATCAAAAGAAAAATCCCGCGTGGGGTGCTCGCGACACGCGTATGTCTCGCGCCAAACCCTCGAAACAAATCCCGAAAAAATTTTGAGGAAAATTTTAAAAAAAAAATTTGGAAAAAAAAAATTGGAAAAAAAAATTTGAAAAAAATTCTGGAAAAAAAATTTGAAAAAAATTCTGGAAAAAAAAATTAGAAAAAAAATTTGAAAAAAATTCTGAGAAAAAATTTTGAGGAAAATTTTGACAAAAAAATTTTGGAAAAAAAATTGGAAAAAAAATTTGAAAAAAATTCTGGAAAAAAAAAATTAGAAAAAAAATTGGAAAAAAATTCTGAGAAAAAATTTTGAGGAAAATTTTGACAAAAAAATTTTGGAAAAAAAATTGGAAAAAAATTCTAAGAAAAAATTTTGAGGAAAAGTTTAAGAAAAAAAATCTCATTCATATAATCACGAGAAAAATCCCGCGTGGGGTGCTCGCAACACGCGTGTGTCTCGCGCGAAACTCTCGAAACAAATCCCGAAAAAATTTTGAGGAAAATTTTGACAAAAAAATTTGGAAAAAAAAAATTGGAAAAAAAAATTGGAAAAAAAATTTGAAAAAAATTCTGGAAAAAAAAATTGTAAAAAAATTCTGAGAAAAAATTTTGACAAGAAAATTTGGGAAAAAAATTGGGAAAAAAAATTGGAAAAAAAAATTTAGGAAAAAGTTTTGACAAAAAATTTTTTCCCAATTTCTTTTTCAAAATTTTTTCCTTAATTTTTTTTCAAGATCCCTGAAAAATTCATGAATTATTCATGATTTCATGAATTATTCATGATTATTCATGAAATATTCATGAATTATTCATGAATAATTCATGAAATATTCATGAAACATTCATGAATATTTAAAAAAATTCTGAGAAGAAATTTAGAGGAAAATTTTGAGAAAAAAAATCTCATTCATATAATCACGAGAAAAATCCCGCGTGGGGTGCTCGCAACACGCGTGTGTCTCGCGCGAAACCCTCGAAACAAATCCCGAAAAAATTTTGAGGAAAATTTTAAAAAAAAAATTTGGAAAAAAAAATTGGAAAAAGAATTTGAAAAAAATTATGGAAAAAAAAATTAGAAAAAAAATTTCAAAAAAACTCTGAGAAAAAATTTTGAGGAAAATTTTGACAAAAAAATTTGGAAAAAAAAAAATTGGAAAAAAAATTTGAAAAAAATTCTGGAAAAAAAAATTAGAAAATAAATTTGAAAAAAATTCTTAGAAAAAATTTAGAGGAAAATTTTGAGAAAAAAAATCTCATTCATATAATCACGAGAAAAATCCCGCGTGGGGTGCTCGCAACACGCGTGTGTCTCGCGCGAAACCCTCGAAACAAATCCCGAAAAAATTTTGAGGAAAATTTTAAAAAAAAAATTTGGAAAAAAAAAAATTGGAAAAAAAATTTGAAAAAAATTCTGGAAAAAAAATTAGAAAAAAAATTTGAAAAAAATTCTGAGAAAAAATTTAATGGAAAATTTTAAGAAAAAAAATCTCATTCATATAATCACGAGAAAAATCCCGCGTGGGGTGCTCGCAACACGCGTGTGTCTCGCGCGAAATTCTCGAAACAAATCCCGAAAAAATTTTGAGGAAAATTTAAAAAAAAAAAATTTGGAAAAAAAAAATTGGAAAAAAAATTTGAAAAAAATTTTGGAAAAAAAAAATTAGAAAAAAAATTGGAAAAAAATTCTGAGAAAAAATTTTGAGGAAAATTTTGACAAAAAAATTTTGGAAAAAAAATTGGAAAAAAATTCTAAGAAAAAATTTTGAGGAAAATTTTAAGAAATAAAATCTCATTCATATAATGACGAGAAAAATCCCGCGTGGGGTGCTCGCAACACGCGTGTGTCTCGCGCGAAACTCTCGAAACAAATCCCGAAAAAATTTTGAGGAAAATTTTAAAAAAAAAATTTGGAAAAAAAAAATTTGAAAAAATATCTGGAAAAAAAAATTAGAAAAAAATTCTGAGAAAAAATTTTGACAAAAAAATTTGGAAAAAAAAAATTGGAAAAAAAAATTGGAAAAAAAATTTGAAAAAAATTCTGGAAAAAAAAATTTGAAAAAAATTCTGAGAAAAAATTTTGACAAAAAAATTTGGGAAAAAAATTGGGAAAAAAAATTTAGGAAAAAGTTTTGACAAAAAATTTTTTCCCAATTTCTTTTTCAAAATTTTTTCCTTAATTTTTTTTCAAGATCCCTGAAAAATTCATGAATTATTCATGATTTCATGAATTATTCATGATTATTCATGAAATATTCATGAATAATTCATGAAATATTCATGAAATATTCATGAAATATTCATGAAATATTCATGAATATTTAAAAAAATTCTGAGAAGAAATTTAGAGGAAAATTTTGATAAAAAAAATCTCATTCATATAATCACGAGAAAAATCCCGCGTGGGGTGCTCGCAACACGCGTGTGTCTCGCGCGAAACCCTCGAAACAAATCCCGAAAAAATTTTGAGGAAAATTTTAAGAAAAAAAATTTGGAAAAAAAAATTGGAAAAAAAATTTGAAAAAATTCTGGAAAAAAAAATTAGAAAAAAAATTTCAAAAAAATTCTGAGAAAAAATTTTGAGGAAAATTTTGACAAAAAAATTTGGAAAAAAAAAATTGGAAAAAAAATTGGAAAAAAAATTTGAAAAAATTCTGGAAAAAAAAATTAGAAAAAAAATTTGAAAAAAATTCTGAGAAAAAATTTAGAGGAAAATTTTGAGAAAAAAAATCTCATTCATATAATCACGAGAAAAATCCCGCGAGGGGTGCTCGCAACACGCGTGTGTCTCGCGCGAAACCCTCGAAATAAATCCCGAAAAAATTTTGAAAAAAATTTTGACAAAAAAATTTGGAAAAAAAAAAATTGGAAAAAAAAATTGGAAAAAAAATTTGAAAAAAATTCTGAGAAAAAATTTTGACAAAAAAATTTGGAAAAAAAATTGGGAAAAAAAATTGGAAAAAAAATTTAGGAAAAAGTTTTGACAAAAAATTTTTTCCCAATTTCTTTTTCAAAATTTTTTCCTTAATTTTTTTTCAAGATCCCTAAAAAATTCATGAATTATTCATGATTTCATGAATTATTCATGATTATTCATGAAATATTCATGAATTATTCATGAATAATTCATGAAATATTCATGAAATATTCATGAAATATTCATGAATATTTAAAAAAATTCTGAGAAGAAATTTAGAGGAAAATTTTGAGAAAAAAAATCTCATTCATATAATCAAAAGAAAAATCCCGCGTGGGGTGCTCGCGACACGCGTGTGTCTCGCGCCAAACCCTCGAAACAAATCCCGAAAAAATTTTGAGGAAAATTTTGAAAAAAAAATTTGGAAAAAAAAAATTGGAAAAAAAAATTTGAAAAAAATTCTGGAAAAAAAATTTGAAAAAAATTCTGGAAAAAAAAATTAGAAAAAAAATTTGAAAAAAATTCTGAGAAAAAATTTTGAGGAAAATTTTGACAAAAAAATTTTGGAAAAAAAATTGGAAAAAAATTCTAAGAAAAAATTTTGAGGAAAATTTTGAGAATAAAAATCTCATTCATATAATCACGAGAAAAATCCCGCGTGGGGTACTCGCAACACGCGTGTGTCTCGCGCGAAATTCTCGAAACAAA
Source organism: Muricea muricata (assembly GCA_963855995.1). Classification (NCBI taxonomy): domain Eukaryota; kingdom Metazoa; phylum Cnidaria; class Anthozoa; order Malacalcyonacea; family Plexauridae; genus Muricea; species Muricea muricata. The sequence continues at coordinate 13,884,342 of OY979725.1, forward strand.
TCCCGAAAAAATTTTGAGGAAAATTTAAAAAAAAAAATTTGGAAAAAAAAATTGGAAAAAATATCTGGAAAAAAAAATTAGAAAAAAATTCTGAGAAAAAATTTTGAGGAAAATTTTGACAAAAAAATTTTGGAAAAAAAATTGGAAAAAAAAATTGGAAAAAAAATTTGAAAAAAATTCTGGAAAAAAAAATTTGAAAAAAATTCTGAGAAAAAATTTTGACAAAAAAATTTGGGAAAAAAATTGGGAAAAAAAATTGGAAAAAAAATTTAGGAAAAAGTTTTGACAAAAAATTTTTTCCCAATTTCTTTTTCAAAATTTTTTCCTTAATTTTTTTTCAAGATCCCTGAAAAATTCATGAATTATTCATGATTTCATGAATTATTCATGATTATTCATGAAATATTCATGAATTATTCATGAATAATTCATGAAATATTCATGAAATATTCATGAAATATTCATGAAATATTCATGAATATTTAAAAAAATTCTGAGAAGAAATTTAGAGGAAAATTTTGATAAAAAAAATCTCATTCATATAATCACGAGAAAAATCCCGCGTGGGGTGCTCGCAACACGCGTGTGTCTCGCGCGAAACCCTCGAAACAAATCCCGAAAAAATTTTGAGGAAAATTTTAAGAAAAAAAATTTGGAAAAAAAAATTGGAAAAAAAATTTGAAAAAATTCTGGAAAAAAAAATTAGAAAAAAAATTTCAAAAAAATTCTGAGAAAAAATTTTGAGGAAAATTTTGACAAAAAAATTTGGAAAAAAAAAATTGGAAAAAAAATTGGAAAAAAAATTTGAAAAAAATTCTGGAAAAAAAAATTAGAAAAAAAATTTGAAAAAAATTCTGAGAAAAAATTTAGAGGAAAATTTTGAGAAAAAAAATCTTATTCATATAATCACGAGAAAAATCCCGCGAGGGGTGCTCGCAACACGCGTGTGTCTCGCGCGAAACCCTCGAAATAAATCCCGAAAAAATTTTGAAAAAAATTTTGACAAAAAAATTTGGAAAAAAAAAAATTGGAAAAAAAAATTGGAAAAAAAATTTGAAAAAAATTCTGAGAAAAAATTTTGAGGAAAATTTTGACAAAAAAATTTTGGAAAAAAAATTGAAAAAAAATTTGAAAAAAATTCTGGAAAAAAAAAATTAGAAAAAAAATTGGAAAAAAATTCTGAGAAAAAATTTTGAGGAAAATTTTGACAAAAAAATTTTGGAAAAAAAATTGGAAAAAAATTCTAAGAAAAAATTTTGAGGAAAAGTTTAAGAAAAAAAATCTCATTCATATAATCACGAGAAAAATCCCGCGTGGGGTGCTCGCAACACGCGTGTGTCTCGCGCGAAACTCTCGAAACAAATCCCGAAAAAATTTTGAGGAAAATTTTGACAAAAAAATTTGGAAAAAAAAAATTGGAAAAAAAAATTGGAAAAAAAATTTGAAAAAAATTCTGGAAAAAAAAATTGTAAAAAAATTCTGAGAAAAAATTTTGACAAGAAAATTTGGGAAAAAAATTGGGAAAAAAAATTGGAAAAAAAAATTTAGGAAAAAGTTTTGACAAAAAATTTTTTCCCAATTTCTTTTTCAAAATTTTTTCCTTAATTTTTTTTCAAGATCCCTGAAAAATTCATGAATTATTCATGATTTCATGAATTATTCATGATTATTCATAAAATATTCATGAATTATTCATGAATAATTCATGAAATATTCATGAAACATTCATGAATATTTAAAAAAATTCTGAGAAGAAATTTAGAGGAAAATTTTGAGAAAAAAAATCTCATTCATATAATCACGAGAAAAATCCCGCGTGGGGTGCTCGCAACACGCGTGTGTCTCGCGCGAAACCCTCGAAACAAATCCCGAAAAAATTTTGAGGAAAATTTTAAAAAAAAAATTTGGAAAAAAAAATTGGAAAAAGAATTTGAAAAAAATTATGGAAAAAAAAATTAGAAAAAAAATTTCAAAAAAATTCTGAGAAAAAATTTTGAGGAAAATTTTGACAAAAAAATTTGGAAAAAAAAAAATTGGAAAAAAAATTTGAAAAAAATTCTGGAAAAAAAAATTAGAAAATAAATTTGAAAAAAATTCTTAGAAAAAATTTAGAGGAAAATTTTGAGAAAAAAAATCTCATTCATATAATCACGAGAAAAATCCCGCGTGGGGTGCTCGCAACACGCGTGTGTCTCGCGCGAAACCCTCGAAACAAATCCCGAAAAAATTTTGAGGAAAATTTTAAAAAAAAAATTTGGAAAAAAAAAAATTGGAAAAAAAATTTGAAAAAAATTCTGGAAAAAAAATTAGAAAAAAAATTTGAAAAAAATTCTGAGAAAAAATTTAATGGAAAATTTTAAGAAAAAAAATCTCATTCATATAATCACGAGAAAAATCCCGCGTGGGGTGCTCGCAACACGCGTGTGTCTCGCGCGAAATTCTCGAAACAAATCCCGAAAAAATTTTGAGGAAAATTTAAAAAAAAAAAATTTGGAAAAAAAAAATTGGAAAAAAAATTTGAAAAAAATTTTGGAAAAAAAAAATTAGAAAAAAAATTGGAAAAAAATTCTGAGAAAAAATTTTGAGGAAAATTTTGACAAAAAAATTTTGGAAAAAAAATTGGAAAAAAATTCTAAGAAAAAATTTTGAGGAAAATTTTAAGAAATAAAATCTCATTCATATAATGACGAGAAAAATCCCGCGTGGGGTGCTCGCAACACGCGTGTGTCTCGCGCGAAACTCTCGAAACAAATCCCGAAAAAATTTTGAGGAAAATTTTAAAAAAAAAATTTGGAAAAAAAAAATTTGAAAAAATATCTGGAAAAAAAAATTAGAAAAAAATTCTGAGAAAAAATTTTGACAAAAAAATTTGGAAAAAAAAAATTGGAAAAAAAAATTGGAAAAAAAATTTGAAAAAAATTCTGGAAAAAAAAATTTGAAAAAAATTCTGAGAAAAAATTTTGACAAAAAAATTTGGGAAAAAAATTGGGAAAAAAAATTTAGGAAAAAGTTTTGACAAAAAATTTTTTCCCAATTTCTTTTTCAAAATTTTTTCCTTAATTTTTTTTCAAGATCCCTGAAAAATTCATGAATTATTCATGATTTCATGAATTATTCATGATTTCATGAATTATTCATGATTATTCATGAAATATTCATGAATTATTCATGAATAATTCATGAAATATTCATGAAATATTCATGAAATATTCATGAATATTTAAAAAAATTCTGAGAAGAAATTTAGAGGAAAATTTTGAGAAAAAAAATCTCATTCATATAATCACGAGAAAAATCCCGCGTGGGGTGCTCGCAACACGCGTGTGTCTCGCGCGAAACCCTCGAAACAAATCCCGAAAAAATTTTGAGGAAAATTTTAAAAAAAAAATTTGGAAAAAAAAAATTGGAAAAAAAATTTGAAAAAAATTCTGGAAAAAAAATTAGAAAAAAAATTTGAAAAAAATTCTGAGAAAAAATTTAAAGGAAAATTTTGAGAAAAAAAATCTCATTCATATAATCACGAGAAAAATCCCGCGTGGGGTGCTCGAAACACGCGTGTGTCTCGCGCGAAATTCTCGAAACAAATCCCGAAAAAATTTTGAGGAAAATTTAAAAAAAAAAAATTTGGAAAAAAAAAATTGGAAAAAAAATTTGAAAAAAATTTTGGAAAAAAAAAATTAGAAAAAAAATTGGAAAAAAATTCTGAGAAAAAATTTTGAGGAAAATTTTGACAAAAAAATTTTGGAAAAAAAATTGGAAAAAAATTCTAAGAAAAAATTTTGAGGAAAATTTTAAGAAAAAAAATCTCATTCATATAATCACGAGAAAAATCCCGCGTGGGGTGCTCGCGACACGCGTATGTCTCGCGCGAAACTCTCGAAACAAATCCCGAAAAAATTTTGAGGAAAATTTTAAAAAAAAAATTTGGAAAAAAAAAATTTGAAAAAATATCTGGAAAAAAAAATTAGAAAAAAATTCTGAGAAAAAATTTTGAGAAAAATTTTGACAAAAAAATTTGGAAAAAAAAAATTGGAAAAAAAAATTGGAAAAAAAATTTGAAAAAAATTCTGGAAAAAAAAATTTGAAAAAAATTCTGAGAAAAAATTTTGACAAAAAAATTTGGGAAAAAAATTGGGAAAAAAAATTGGAAAAAAAATTTAGGAAAAAGTTTTGACAAAAAATTTTTTCCCAATTTCTTTTTCAAAATTTTTTCCTTAATTTTTTTTCAAGATCCCTGAAAAATTCATGAATTATTCATGATTTCATGAATTATTCATGATTATTCATGAAATATTCATGAATTATTCATGAATAATTCATGAAATATTCATGAAATATTCATGAAATATTCATGAATATTTAAAAAAATTCTGAGAAGAAATTTAGAGGAAAATTTTGAGAAAAAAAATCTCATTCATATAATCACGAGAAAAATCCCGCGTGGGGTGCTCGCAACACGCGTGTGTCTCGCGCGAAACCCTCGAAACAAATCCCGAAAAAATTTTGAGGAAAATTTTAAAAAAAAAAATTTGGAAAAAAAAAATTGGAAATAAAATTTGAAAAAAATTCTGGAAAAAAAAATTAGAAAAAACATTTGAAAAAAATTCTGAGAAAAAATTTAGAGGAAAATTTTGAGAAAAAAATCTCATTCATATAATCACAAGAAAAATCCCGCGTGGGGTGCTCGCAACACGCGTGTGTCTCGCGCCAAACCCTCGAAACAAATCCCGAAAAAATTTTGAGGAAAATTTTGAAAAAAAAATTTGGAAAAAAAAAATTGGAAAAAAAAATTTGAAAAAAATTCTGGAAAAAAAATTTGAAAAAAATTCTGGAAAAAAAAATTAAAAAAAAAATTTGAAAAAAATTCTGAGAAAAAATTTTGAGGAAAATTTTGACAAAAAAATTTTGGAAAAAAAATTGGAAAAAAATTCTAAGAAAAAATTTTGAGGAAAATTTTGAGAATAAAAATCTCATTCATATAATCACGAGAAAAATCCCGCGTGGGGTGCTCGCAACACGCGTGTGTCTCGCGCGAAATTCTCGAAACAAATCCCGAAAAAATTTTGAGGAAAATTTAAAAAAAAAAAATTTGGAAAAAAAAATTGGAAAAAATATCTGGAAAAAAAAATTAGAAAAAAATTCTGAGAAAAAATTTTGAGGAAAATTTTGACAAAAAAATTTTGGAAAAAAAATTGGAAAAAAAAATTGGAAAAAAAATTTTAAAAAAATTCTGGAAAAAAAAATTTGAAAAAAATTCTGAGAAAAAATTTTGACAAAAAAATTTGGGAAAAAAATTGGGAAAAAAAATTGGAAAAAAAATTTAGGAAAAAGTTTTGACAAAAAATTTTTTCCCAATTTCTTTTTCAAAATTTTTTCCTTAATTTTTTTTCAAGATCCCTGAAAAATTCATGAATTATTCATGATTTCATGAATTATTCATGATTATTCATGAAATATTCATGAATTATTCATGAATAATTCATGAAATATTCATGAAATATTCATGAAATATTCATGAAATATTCATGAATATTTAAAAAAATTCTGAGAAGAAATTTAGAGGAAAATTTTAAGAAAAAAAATCTCATTCATATAATCACGAGAAAAATCCCGCGTGGGGTGCTCGCAACACGCGTGTGTCTCGCGCGAAACCCTCGAAATAAATCCCGAAAAAATTTTGAAAAAAATTTTGACAAAAAAATTTGGAAAAAAAAAATTGGAAAAAAAAATTGGAAAAAAAATTTGAAAAAAATTCTGAGAAAAAATTTTGACAAAAAAATTTGGAAAAAAAATTGGGAAAAAAAATTGGAAAAAAAATTTAGGAAAAAGTTTTGACAAAAAATTTTTTCCCAATTTCTTTTTCAAAATTTTTTCCTTAATTTTTTTTCAAGATCCCTAAAAAATTCATGAATTATTCATGATTTCATGAATTATTCATGATTATTCATGAAATATTCAGGAATTATTCATGAATAATTCATGAAATATTCATGAAATATTCATGAAATATTCATGAATATTTAAAAAAATTCTGAGAAGAAATTTAGAGGAAAATTTTGAGAAAAAAAATCTCATTCATATAATCAAAAGAAAAATCCCGCGTGGGGTGCTCGCGACACGCGTGTGTCTCGCGCCAAACCCTCGAAACAAATCCCGAAAAAATTTTGAGGAAAATTTTGAAAAAAAAATTTGGAAAAAAAAAATTGGAAAAAAAAATTTGAAAAAAATTCTGGAAAAAAAATTTGAAAAAAATTCTGGAAAAAAAAATTAGAAAAAAAATTTGAAAAAAATTCTGAGAAAAAATTTTGAGGAAAATTTTGACAAAAAAATTTTGGAAAAAAAATTGGAAAAAAATTCTAAGAAAAAATTTTGAGGAAAATTTTGAGAATAAAAATCTCATTCATATAATCACGAGAAAAATCCCGCGTGGGGTGCTCGCAACACGCGTGTGTCTCGCGCGAAATTCTCGAAACAAATCCCGAAGAAATTTTGAGGAAAATTTAAAAAAAAAAATTTGGAAAAAAAATTGGAAAAAAAATTTGAAAAAAATTCTGGAAAAAAAAAATTAGAAAAAAAATTGGAAAAAAATTCTGAGAAAAAATTTTGAGGAAAATTTTGACAAAAAAATTTTGGAAAAAAAATTGGAAAAAAATTCTAAGAAAAAATTTTGAGGAAAAGTTTAAGAAAAAAAATCTCATTCATATAATCACGAGAAAAATCCCGCGTGGGGTGCTCGCAACACGCGTGTGTCTCGCGCGAAATTCTCGAAACAAATCCCGAAAAAATTTTGAGGAAAATTTAAAAAAAAAAAATTTGGAAAAAAAAAATTGGAAAAAAAATTTGAAAAAAAATCTGGAAAAAAAAAATTAGAAAAAAAATTGGAAAAAAATTCTGAGAAAAAATTTTGAGGAAAATTTTGACAAAAAAATTTTGGAAAAAAAATTGGAAAAAAATTCTAAGAAAAAATTTTGAGGTAAATTTTAAGAAAAAAAATCTCATTCATATAATCACGAGAAAAATCCCGCGTGGGGTGCTCGCAACACGCGTGTGTCTCGCGCGAAACTCTCGAAACAAATCCCGAAAAAATTTTGAGGAAAATTTTAAAAAAAAAATTTGGAAAAAAAAAATTTGAAAAAATATCTGGAAAAAAAAATTAGAAAAAAAATTCTGAGAAAAAATTTTGAGGAAAATTTTGACAAAAAAATTTTGGAAAAAAAATTGGAAAAAAATTTTAAGAAAAAATTTTGAGGAAAATTTTGACAAAAAAATTCTCATTCACATAATCACGAGAAAAATCCCGCGTGGGGTGCTCGCAACACGCGTGTGTCTCGCGCGAAACCCTCGAAACAAATCCCGAAAAATTTTTGAGGAAAATTTAAAAAAAAAATTTGGAAAAAAAAATTGGAAAAAAAATTTGAAAAAAATTCTGGAAAAAAAAATTAGAAAAAAAATTTCAAAAAAATTCTGAGAAAAAATTTTGAGGAAAATTTTGACAAAAAAATTTGGAAAAAAAAAATTGGAAAAAAAAATTGGAAAAAAAATTTGAAAAAAAAAATGGAAAAAAAATTTGAAAAAAATTCTGGAAAAAAAAATTTGAAAAAAATTCTGAGAAAAAATTTTGACAAAAAAATTTGGGAAAAAAATTTGCCAAAAAAATTTGGAAAAAAAAATTATGAAAATAGGTGAAATGAGTCAAATCCTAAAACAGCAATAAGATAAGTTGTTCTGGTTCCAAACTAAGTTTTCTCATATACAATGACCTAATTCATCATTTTAAGCTAAGTTTCATGACATTTCATCGCATTTAGGAAAATTTCAAAAATTCAGGTCAATATACCAAAGTGGGAAAAGTTCAAACATAGTGGTCAACACTAGCAGAGTGTCCCAAGTACATCTCTAGTGCCCCAAACTATGCTAAAATCGGAGCGTGAGCTGATCCGGTAATGCATGAAGAATTTTACATCATTTCCATGTAATGTGGGAAAATGTCGAATGGAAACACTTACCACATCCAAGGCCAGTGTTCAGCCAAAATAGATGAAATGAGTCAAATCCTAAAACAGCAATAAGATAAGTTGTTCTGGTTCCAAACTAAGTTTTTTCATATACAATGACCTAATTCATCATTTTGAGCTAAGTTTCATGACATTTCATTGCATTTAGCAAAATTTCAAAAATTCAGGCCAATATACCAAAGTGGGAAAAGTTCAAACATAGTGGTCAACACTAGCAGAGTGTCCCAAGTACATCTCTAGTGCCCCAAACTTAGCTAAAATCTGAGCGTGAGCTGATCCGGTAATGCATGAAGAATTTTACATCATTTCCATGTAATATGGGAAAATGTCGAATGGAAACACTTACCACATCCAAGACCAGTGTTTAGCCAAAATAGGTGAAATGAGTCAAATCCTAAAACAGCAATAAGATAAGTTGTTCTGGTTCCAAACTAAGTTTTTTCATATACAATGACCTAATTCATCATTTTGAGCTAAGTTTCATGACATTTCATCACATTTAGAAAAATTTCAAAAATTCAGCATATTATACCAAAGTGGGAAAAGTTCAAACATAGTGGTCAACACTAGCAGAGTGTCCCAAGTACATCTCTAGTGCCCCAAACTTAGCTAAAATCTGAGCGTGAGCTGATCCGGTAATGCATGAAGAATTTTACATCATTTCCATGTAATATGGGAAAATGTCGAATGGAAACACCACATCCAAGGCCAGTGTTCAGCAAAAATAGGTGAAATGAGTCAAATCCTAAAACAGCAATAAGATAAGTTCTTCTGGTTCCAAACTAAGTTTTTTCATATACAATGACCTAATTCATCAGTTTGAGCTAAGTTTCATGACATTTCATCGCATTTAGCAAAATTTCAAAAATTCAGCATAATATACCAAAGTGGGAAAAGTTCAAACATAGTGGTCAACACTAGCAGAGTGTCCCAAGTACATCTCTAGTGCCCCAAACTTAGCTAAAATCCGAGCGCGAGCTGATCTGGTAATGCATGAAGAATTTTACATCATTTCCATGTAATATGGGAAAATGCCGAATGGAAACACTTACCACATCCAAGACCAGTGTTCAGCCAAAATAGGTGAAATGAGTCAAATCCTAAAACAGCAATAAGATAAGTTGTTCTGGTTCCAAACTAAGTTTTCTCATATACAATGACCTAATTCATCATTTTGAGCTAAGTTTCATGACATTTCATTACATTTAGCAAAATTTCAAAAATTCAGGATAATATACCAAAGTGGGAAAAGTTCAAACATAGTGGTCAACACTAGCAGAGTGTCCCAAGTACATCTCTAGTGCCCCAAACTTAGCTAAAATCGGAGCGTGAGCTGATCCGGTAATGCATGAAGAATTTTACATCATTTCCATGTAATATGGGAAACTGCCGAATGGAAACACTTACCACATCCAAGACCAATGCTCAGCCAAAATAGGTGAAATGAGTCAAATCCTAAAACAGCAATAAGATAAGTTGTTCTGGTTCCAAACTAAGTTTTCTCATTTACAATGACCTAATTCATCATTTTAAGCTAAGTTTTGTGACATTTCATCGCATTTAAAAAAATTTCAAAAATTCAGGCTAATGTACCAAAGTGGGAAAAGTTCAAACATAGTGGTCAACACTAGAAGAGTGTCCCAAGTACATCTCTAGTCCCCCAAACTTAGCTAAAATCTGAGCGCGAGCTGATCTGGTAATGCATGAAGAATTTTACATCATTTCCATGTAATATGGCAAAATGCCGAATGGAAACACTTACCACATCCAAGACCAGTGTTTAGCCAAAATAGGTGAAATAAGTCAAATCCTAAAACAGCAATAAGATAAGTTGTTCTGCTTCCAAACTAAGTTTTTTCATATACAATGACCTAATTCATCAGTTTGAGCTAAGTTTCATGACATTTCATCGCATTTAGCAAAATTTCAAAAATTCAGCATAATATACCAAAGTGGGAAAAGTTCAAACATAGTGGTCAACACTAGCAGAGTGTCCCAAGTACATCTCTAATGCCCCAAACTAAGCTAAAATCTGAGCGTGAGCTGATCCGGTAATGCATGAAGAATTTTACATCATTTCCATGTAATATGGGAAAATGTCGAATGGAAACACTTACCACATCCCAGGCCAGTGTTCAGCCAAAATAGGTGAAATGAGTCAAATCCTAAAACAGCAATAAGATAAGTTCTTCTGGTTCCAAACTAAGTTTTTTCATATACAATGACCTAATTCATCAGTTTGAGCTAAGTTTCATGACATTTCATCGCATTTAGCAAAATTTCAAAAATTCAGCATAATATACCAAAGTGGGAAAAGTTCAAACATAGTGGTCAACACTAGCAGAGTGTCCCAAGTACATCTCTAATGCCCCAAACTAAGCTAAAATCTGAGCGTGAGCTGATCCGGTAATGCATGAAGAATTTTACATCATTTCCATGTAATATGGGAAAATGTCGAATGGAAACACTTACTACATCCAAGGCCAGTGTTCAGCGAAAATAGGTGAAATGAGTCAAATCCTAAAACAGCAATAAGATAAGTTGTTCTGGTTCCAAACTAAGTTTTTTCATATACAATGACCTAATTCATCATTTTGAGCTAAGTTTCATGACATTTCATTACATTTAGAAAAATTTCAAAAATTCAGCATAATATACCAAAGTGGGAAAAGTTCAAACACAGTGGTCAACACTAGCAGAGTGTTCCAAGTACATCTCTAGTGCCCCAAACTTAGCTAAAATCCGAGCGTGAGCTGATCCGGTAATGCATGAAGAATTTTACATCATTTCCATGTAATATGGGAAAATGCCAAATGGAAACACTTACCACATCCAAGGCCAGTGTTCAGCCAAAATAGGTGAAATGAGTCAAATCCTAAAACAGCAATAAGATAAGTTCTTCTGGTTCCAAACTAAGTTTTTTCATATACAATGACCTAATTCATCAGTTTGAGCTAAGTTTCATGACATTTCATCGCATTTAGCAAAATTTCAAAAATTCAGCATAATATACCAAAGTGGGAAAAGTTCAAACATAGTGGTCAACACTAGCAGAGTGTCCCAAGTACATCTCTAATGCCCCAAACTAAGCTAAAATCTGAGCGTGAGCTGATCCGGTAATGCATGAAGAATTTTACATCATTTCCATGTAATATGGGAAAATGTCGAATGGAAACACTTACCACATCCAAGGCCAGTGTTCAGCCAAAATAGGTGAAATGAGTCAAATCCTAAAACAGCAATAAGATAAGTTGTTCTGGTTCCAAACTAAGGTTTTTCATATACAATGACCTAATTCATCAGTTTGAGCTACGTTTCATGACATTTCATCGCATTTAGCAAAATTTCAAAAATTCAGCATAATATACCAAAGTGGGAAAAGTTCAAACATAGTGGTCAACACTAGCAGAGTGTCCCAAGTACATCTCTAATGCCCCAAACTAAGCTAAAATCTGAGCGTGAGCTGATCCGGTAATGCATGAAGAATTTTACATCATTTCCATGTAATATGGGAAAATGTCGAATGGAAACACTTACCACATCCCAGGCCAGTGTTCAGCCAAAATAGGTGAAATGAGTCAAATCCTAAAACAGCAATAAGATAAGTTGTTCTCCTTCCAAACTAAGTTTTTTCATATACAATGACCTAATTCATCATTTTGAGCTAAGTTTCATGACATTTCATTACATTTAGAAAAATTTCAAAAATTCAGCATATTATACCAAAGTGGGAAAAGTTCAAACATAGTGGTCAACACTAGCAGAGTGTCCCAAGTACATCTCTAGTGCCCCAAACTTAGCTAAAATCTGAGCGTGAGCTGATCCGGTAATGCATGAAGAATTTTACATCATTTCCATGTAATATGGGAAAATGTCGAATAGAAACACTTACCACATCCAAGGCCAGTGTTCAGCCAAAATAGGTGAAATGAGTCAAATCCTAAAACAGCAATAAGATAAGTTCTTCTGGTTCGAAACTAAGTTTTTTCATATACAATGACCTAATTCATCATTTTGACCTAAGTTTCATGACATTTCATTACATTTAGAAAAATTTCAAAAATTCAGCATAATATACCAAAGTGGGAAAAGTTCAAACATAGTGGTCAACACTAGCAGAGTGTTCCAAGTACATCTCTAGTGCCCCAAACTTAGCTAAAATCCGAGCGTGAGCTGATCCGGTAATGCATGAAGAATTTTACATCATTTCCATGTAATATGGGAAAATGTCGAATGGAAACACTTACCACATCCAAGGCCAGTGTTCAGCCAAAATAGGTGAAATGAGTCAAATCCTAAAACAGCAATAAGATAAGTTCTTCTGGTTCCAAACTAAGTTTTTTCATATACAATGACCTAATTCATCAGTTTGAGCTAAGTTTCATGACATTTCATCGCATTTAGCAAAATTTCAAAAATTCAGCATAATATACCAAAGTGGGAAAAGTTCAAACATAGTGGTCAACACTAGCAGAGTGTCCCAAGTACATCTCTAATGCCCCAAACTAAGCTAAAATCTGAGCGTGAGCTGATCCGGTAATGCATGAAGAATTTTACATCATTTCCATGTAATATGGGAAAATGTCGAATGGAAACACTTACCACATCCAAGGCCAGTGTTCAGCCAAAATAGGTGAAATGAGTCAAATCCTAAAACAGCAATAAGATAAGTTGTTCTGGTTCCAAACTAAGTTTTTTCATATACAATGACCTAATTCATCAGTTTGAGCTACGTTTCATGACATTTCATCGCATTTAGCAAAATTTCAAAAATTCAGCATAATATACCAAAGTGGGAAAAGTTCAAACATAGTGGTCAACACTAGCAGAGTGTCCCAAGTACATCTCTAATGCCCCAAACTAAGCTAAAATCTGAGCGTGAGCTGATCCGGTAATGCATGAAGAATTTTACATCATTTCCATGTAATATGGGAAAATGTCGAATGGAAACACTTACCACATCCCAGGCCAGTGTTCAGCCAAAATAGGTGAAATGAGTCAAATCCTAAAACAGCAATAAGATAAGTTGTTCTCCTTCCAAACTAAGTTTTTTCATATACAATGACCTAATTCATCATTTTGAGCTAAGTTTCATGACATTTCATTACATTTAGAAAAATTTCAAAAATTCAGCATATTATACCAAAGTGGGAAAAGTTCAAACATAGTGGTCAACACTAGCAGAGTGTCCCAAGTACATCTCTAGTGCCCCAAACTTAGCTAAAATCTGAGCGTGAGCTCATCCGGTAATGCATGAAGAATTTTACATCATTTCCATGTAATATGGGAAAATGTCGAATGGAAACACTTACCACATCCAAGGCCAGTGTTCAGCCAAAATAGGTGAAATGAGTCAAATCCTAAAACAGCAATAAGATAAGTTCTTCTGGTTCCAAACTAAGTTTTTTCATATACAATGACCTAATTCATCAGTTTGAGCTAAGTTTCATGACATTTCATCGCATTTAGCAAAATTTCAAAAATTCAGCATAATATACCAAAGTGGGAAAAGTTCAAACATAGTGGTTAACACTAGCAGAGTGTCCCAAGTACATCTCTAATGCCCCAAACTAAGCTAAAATCTGAGCGTGAGCTGATCCGGTAATGCATGAAGAATTTTACATCATTTCCATGTAATATGGGAAAATGTCGAATGGAAACACTTACTACATCCAAGGCCAGTGTTCAGCAAAAATAGGTGAAATGAGTCAAATCCTAAAACAGCAATAAGATAAGTTGTTCTGGTTCCAAACTAAGTTTTTTCATATACAATGACCTAATTCATCATTTTGAGCTAAGTTTCATGACATTTCATCGCATTTAGCAAGATTTCAAAAATTCAGGATAATATACCAAAGTGGGAAAAGTTCAAACATAGTGGTCAACACTAGAAGAGTGTCCCAAGTACATCTCTAGTGCCCCAAACTTAGCTAAAATCCAAGCGTGAGCTGATCCGGTAATGCATGAAGAATTTTACATAATTTCTACGTAATATGGGAAAATGCCGAATGGAAACACTTACCACATCCAAGACCAGTGTTCAGCCAAAATAGGTGAAATGAGTCAAATCCTAAAACAGCAATAAGATAAGTTGTTCTGGTTCCAAACTAAGTTTTTTCATATACAATGACCTAATTCATCAGTTTGAGCTAAGTTTCATGACATTTCATCGCATTTAGCAAAATTTCAAAAATTCAGGCCAGTATACCAAAGTGGGAAAAGTTCAAACATAGTGGTTAACACTAGCAGAGTGTCCCAAGTACATCTCTAGTGCCCCAAACTTAGCTAAAATCCGTGCGTGAGCTGATCCGGTAATGCATGAAGAATTTTACATCATTTCCATGTAATATGGGAAAATGCCAAATGGAAACACTTACCACATCCAAGGCCAGTGTTCAGCCAAAATAGGTGAAATGAGTCAAATCCTAAAACAGCAATAAGATAAGTTGTTCTGGTTCCAAACTAAGTTTTCTCATATACAATGACTTAATTCATCATTTTGAGCTAAGTTTCATGACATTTCATTGCATTTAGCAAAATTTCAAAAATTGAGGATGATATACCAAAGTGGGAAAAGTTCAAACATAGTGGTCAACACTAGCAGAGTGTCCAAAGTACATGTCTAGTGCCCAAAACTTAGCTAAAATCTGAGCGTGAGCTGATCCGGTAATGCACGAAGAATTTTACATCATTTCTATGTAATATGGGAAAATGCCGAATGGAAACACTTACCACATCCAAGACCAGTGTTCAGCCAAAATAGGTGAAATGAGTCAAATCCTAAAACAGCAATAAGATAAGTTGTTCTGGTTCCAAACTAAGTTTTTTCATATACAATGACCTAATTCATCAGTTTGAGCTAAGTTTCATGACATTTCATCGCATTTAGCAAAATTTCAAAAATTCAGGCCAGTATACCAAAGTGGGAAAAGTTCAAACATAGTGGTTAACACTAGCAGAGTGTCCCAAGTACATCTCTAGTGCCCCAAACTTAGCTAAAATCCGTGCGTGAGCTGATCCGGTAATGCATGAAGAATTTTACATCATTTCCATGTAATATGGGAAAATGCCAAATGGAAACACTTACCACATCCAAGGCCAGTGTTCAGCCAAAATAGGTGAAATGAGTCAAATCCTAAAACAGCAATAAGATAAGTTGTTCTGGTTCCAAACTAAGTTTTTTCATATACAATGACCTAATTCATCAGTTTGAGCTAAGTTTCATGACATTTCATCGTATTTAGCAAAATTTCAAAAATTCAGGCCAATATACCAAAGTGGGAAAAGTTCAAACATAGTGGTCAACACTAGCAGAGTGTCCCAAGTACATCTCTAGTGCCCCAAACTTAGCTAAAATCCGAGCGTGAGCTGATCCGGTAATGCATGAAGAATTTTACATCATTTCTATGTAATATGGGAAAATGCCAAATGGAAACACTTACCACATCCAAGGCCAGTGTTCAGCCAAAATAGGTGAAATAAGTCAAATCCTAAAACAGTAATAAGATAAGTTGTTCTGGTTCCAAACTAAGTTTTCTCATATACAATGACCTAATTCATCATTTTGAGCTAAGTTTCATGACATTTCTTTGCATTTAGCAAAATTTCAAAAATTCAGGCCAATATACCAAAGTGGGAAAAGTTCAAACATAGTGGTCAACACTAGCAGAGTGTCCCAAGTACATCTCTAGTGCCCCAAACTTAGCTAAAATCCGAGCGTAGGCTGATCTGGTAATGCATGAAGAATTTTGTATCATTTCCATGTAATATGGGAAAATGCCGAATGGGAACACCTACCACATCCAAGACCAGCGTTCAGCCAAAATACGTGAAATGAGTCAAATCCTAAAAAAGCAATAAGATAAGTTGTTCTGGTTCCAAACTAAGTTTTTTCATATACAATGACCTAATTATCATTTTGAGCTAAGTTTCATGACATTTCATTGCATTTAGAAAAATTTCAAAAATTCAGGCCAATATACCAAAGTGGGAAAAGTTCAAACATAGTGGTCAACACTAGCAGAGTGTCCCAAGTACATCTCTAGTGCCCCAAACTTAGCTAAAATCCGAGCGTAGGCTGATCTGGTAATGCATGAAGAATTTTGCATCATTTCCATGTAATATGGGAAAATGCCGAATGGAAACACTTACCACATCCAAGGCCAATGTTCAGCCAAATTAGGTGAAATGAGTCAAATCCTAAAACAGCAATAAGATAAGTTGTTCTGGTTCCAAACTAAGTTTTTTCATATACAATGACCTAATTCATCATTTTGAGCTAAGTTTCATGACATTTCATCGCATTTAGCAAGATTTCAAAAATTCAGGCCAATGTACCAAAGTGGGAAAAGTTCAAACATAGTGGTCAACACTAGAAGAGTGTCCCAAGTACATCTCTAGTGCCCCAAACTTAGCTAAAATCCAAGCGTGAGCTGATCC